>JAMKCH010010295.1:0-28811 GCA_023653785.1 Ophioderma brevispina | reverse complement strand
CTTTTAGTGAAAATATGCTAACATAAGGTGTTTGATAATGGACAACCAGCAGAACTCAAATCCATGCATTTTTAATTAAACCTAATTTGTAGACATCCAAAATGGCCGCCATTTTCGTAAATTTTGAGCACAATTTGACTTTAACAGTCATTGGTCAAGGTATCACATGGATGAATCTTACACTTAAGTTTCCAATTACACTATTGCACTATTATTTTAATCATGTGTGTATGCAAGACTTCAAGGGGACAACTTGAGCATGCTAATTTGCAAAAACAAATTGGCTGCCATTGGAATTGCGCCTTAACTAGTTGCGGCCATATCCTGACTCATAGAAGAAATATTTTATGTACAAAACTTCCCACTAAACTGCTAAAATGAGATGTTGATTAAACACAACCAAAATGAATTCATAGCCATCCATTTTAATAAATCTAATTTGCATATCCCAAATGGTCGCCATGTTGCCAAATTAGCATTTGCACTTGCGTTGCTTTTTGAATTGTAGCCACTTTGAATCCTGGGAGTTTTAAGTGTTAATGCATTACACTCGGAATAAATGTGTCTATATACATAGTTTTAAAGCACCTAATTTGCATATAGAATATTTGAGGATCCATTCTTGTACTACAATGTGTTTCAGTAGTTATTTCAATCAATTAGAGATATATGCGGAATTTTGGGCATAAATAACAAATTTTATTTTACCAACGCATTATACATAACTTATTCACCAATTCACAAAGTTCTCATTACAAGTATTTGCCAATCTAGTCCTCTGTATTTTGCCTCCTTTAATCTCTTCCTCGTCCCCATAATCACCAGAACTGTCCAATGTAATGACCTCACCTTTCATGTTTTCACATGTCGATACCTTGCACAAATCTGTACACAGTCTGGCAACTTGCACACTCTTGGGCAATTATTGCAGGGTAAGAACTCTAAAACAACGTCTGCAGCAGGTTTGCCATTCATCCACTTGATGATCAAATTACCATTAGGACGTACAATCCATCCATGACCATTGGGGCTTGAAGTGTCTGGACTCTGGAGAGGCTTCTACGGCACCATATAGTTTGCCCCATCTGCATGAAGGGTAATAGGCAGTCCTCACATAAAGGAAGCAGGCCAGATTCAATTTTGGCTTTCTTTGCTCTAAACAATTAGTACCGCAAGTTGTTCTCATCTTTGATGGGTGACCTAGCTACATACTAACAACATGAACTCTTTGAAGTTTGCAAAGAAGTTCATCAGCCAGTAAGCAAACACCGAGAGAGAGAGAGAGAGAGGGGGGGGGAGAGGGAGAGAGAGAAAGAGATATATCACTTGTAGAGATTTGTGCATTTGGCCTCGAGGAAGTACCAGCTCTAAAAAAAGCTCGCATGAGAGACCGACACACCCCTGCAATATGTTTATGAAGTGTGGAACTCAAAACAAGACAAGGTACATCAAAGGCATGCATTCATATACAGTAATTGATATGACTCTGTCAGCATATTTGCTGCCAAAGGCAATGTTATGGATAAAAGCTCCTCAAATCCCACGTTTACAAACTTCAAAAGTTCACATGTAGTGAACTAGATCACCCATCAAAGACGTGAACAACTTGGCCAGCTTCCTCCATTGAGAACTGTCTGACCCTTCATGCAGAGAGATGTTCCATTGTCTGTGGTTCTGTTCCACAACCACAGGTAGTGTCCTGGAATGCTTCCAGGTAGCCCACTTCTGCAAAGAAACCTTAGATCGGCTGATTCTAGTTATCCATCTGTTGAAACATCGCAATTCAGTCCATTTGGAGTCAGCTCCAGGTGGAAGATGCTCATCACGTTCAATACCAATAGATGTTACTTGGTTGATAGCAAGTCTTTCTTTCCACAATGCAACTCTCTTAAGCTCCTTAGTGACTGATTCAAGAGGTTGGACTTTGCTTAAGAAACTCTCTCTGGAATTAAGGTGGGTGGCAGCTGGTCTCTGTCCAGACATAGGGTGCTTCACATTAGATACTTGACAGCTATGCTCTTGCATGCTCGCTACACTATGACAGATGTCTGATGGGGCAATTCCTGCTAAAATGTATACGTTCTCCGTTGGTGTTGGACGAAGACATCTTATGATAAGCCGGCAGGAGGCATTTAATGCTGAGTCGAGTTTATTGCCATGGGTTGATCTTTCCCATACAGGCCATTGTTGCTCCAACAATGGGCAGACCAAGAGATGTTCCATTGTCTGTGGTGCTGTTCCACAACACAGGTAGTGTCCTGATCTGCTTCCAGGTAGCCTCACTTCTGCAAGGAACCCTTAGATCGGCCAATTCTGGTTCTCAATCTGTTGAGCATCGCCATTCAGCCCATGGGGAGTCAGCTCCAGGTGGAAGATTCTCACCAGGTTCAATACCAGTAGATGTTACTCCCTTAAACTGCTTAGAGACTGATTCAAGAGGTTGGACTTTGCTCAAGAAACTCTGTCTGGATTTAAGGCGGTTGGCAGCAGGTCTCTGTCCGGACATAGTGTGCTTCACATTAGATACTTGGCAGCTACGCTCTTGCATGCTCGCTACACTACTGTTGGAGCAATTCCTGCTAGGATGTATACGTTCTCCGTTGATGTTATTGCGTGAGCATACTTTACTCTTCGTCTTCTTGATGTGGGTCTTATAAGAAAGAGTGCGGTCCCAACTCCTAGGTAGAGAGGGTTATCGCAGTGCTCCAGGGGTGTTCCAGACCAGGTTACTTTAAGCTGACGTTTGGCTCCACGGTTGCGTAGATGAAAAGCACACTACCCGTGTTCTTGGGACGGATTTTGCACGTAGGTGGTTTCTCGTCAGTAATAGGAGTTCATCCAAAGCCTTATAGAGTCTCTGTCTTCGAAAGGGTGAAGTGTGCATCTTGTACGCTAATTTCAATGATCGTATGCATAGATAAAACGGACAGGTTCCTGCACCATAGGTTTGTCGTTGGTATAGAGGTTGAACAGGAGAGGTGAGAGCACTCTCCCTTGGGTACTCCATCCCTTCGTGACCACTTCATCAGTCTTCTTCCATCCAGGCTGAACAAAGAACATCTGTTTGAAGTTACCAAACAGCTATATGGTGGCGTTGTCTTCAAGAGGCCTAACGTGCAAATACTTGTATGAGAACTTTGCTGAGCCGTGGTCAATAGTTAGGTATAATGCGATATGTTATGTATTGTTACTAGATAACAGATGATAGCGATAGGCTTAATGAATGGCAACAAATGGTTAATCATGGGCCCAAAAACTGTGCATAAAATATTGAAATAATACTGAAACACTATAATAGTGACAAGAATTGGATCATCAGAGATTCGGTATCAAAAAATAAGTGTTTAATAATAGATAAAGTGAGATAGTATTCTTATTGTCAGATCTTCGGCAGCAATTTCCTATAAACCCAAGGAAAGGGGTCCACTCTATGATTTTTTGTCCGGGTGGTTTTAAAGGTCGTTAGGGATTAGACATATGAATTCAAAGTGCACAATATATTAACAATAAATCCCATGATTGAAAACTGGCACCATTTAAAAAAGCAACCTAAGTGCTTTGAACTGTTGGGAACAATGGCGGTTAGTAGGCTATATGCAAATAAGGTATTAAACTAGGATGGCATGAATTAATTTGATTGTTTGTATCAACCACCTCATTTACACAGTTTTGAGCATAAATATTCTTCAACGAGTCGGGATATGCCGAAAAACTGTTATGGCAATTTCATGGCGAGCCATTTTGTTTATTCAAAGTCTTGCTTAAGTTGGTCACCTTGGAAGTCTTGCATACATACATGTTTATAGTTATATTTGAGCATAGTTTGTAATTAGAAACTGTAGAGTGTGTGTTAAGTTCATTCATAGGATACCGTGAATGGTGAAGTCAAATTATTCTCAAAAAAATTTACGAAAATGGCGACATTTGGATGTCGCCAAATTAGGTTAATTAAGAATGTTATAATTGACTTCTGGGGGTTGTCCATTAGCAAACATCTCATGAACATTTTTTTGTACCAAAATTATCCTTCTACAAGACACGTTATGGCTGAAACCAGTTATGGAGCAACGTGAATGGCGGCCATTTTGTTTAGCAAATTAGAAGGCTTAGCTACTACTTTGGAAAGTCTATCATGCAGAAATTATTTAAGCTGAAGTGTCTTAACAAGTGGTAGTACTCTCGTTTTGCCACTCTATATGGTACCCATATGCAAAATATCACCTCGTGGCCCAAGCCTATATTGTATTACGTACTTCAATGAATGTCTATCGCAATCAATAATTCTTAATATAATAAATATCCTTTCGTACTCTACGGATCTTAGAAAACATGCTGTTCCGATCTAAGGTATTCTGACCTTAATGTCAATTGAATTCCGTTATGTGGCTGATTTTTGAGTAGCTAATCCATCTTAACAAATTATTAATCACATGCTTTTTTAAAGGAGATCAGCACGCTACGCTTGCTATGTTCTCGCTGGATTAATGGGAGCGGCCATGTTGAAAACAAATATGGAAGGTGTATGATGAACTGTTAGAATTTTAGCGGAATATATAGTGTTGTATCACAAAATTTTCAATGTTTTAAAAAGTTTTAAAAAAGCGGGGACTTTAAATTCATTTTTGTCTTCTAATAGCTAATTAATGTATTGTAATATCATCATGTTAGAATCGTTTCAACAGAATTTACACAGATGTAAACTAAAATTAGCGTGTTATGTCCCTTTAAGTTGTCCTTGCCATCATTTTTAATCGATTTTTCATTGATACTAAAAGAAATTTAACAACCATACCTAGTATTAATTCAATTTCTAGGAATTGAATGTTTAATAACATAATTCCAATGGGTGGTTTGCTACCAAATATGCCTTAATGGTGGCGAGGGTTAGTCCAAATATCTTTGCCAATTGAGAAGGAGAAAAAGGTCTTGACACAAAAGGCTTTCAGAGGTTGCTTTAAGAAAACGTACCATATTTAAATACTGTACAGATCCAAAGATGTTATTATATCATCCTACTTTGAGGCGCGTATAAATTTCCCCTTTAGGGAAGCGCGTATAATGTTGCGATTTTACGAATCGCCAGAAGTTTAACCATGAGATCAGGAGATACGTGCTGTTGTCAGATGTCACGTCAAGAAGAAGGACTCATATGCGAAAACTTTGCTTTCTTTCAATTCAATGGTCACCAAAGAATAGAATCTTATTAATAAGCTATTAAGTCACGGACAAATGGACTTTGAAATTTTGTACGCATTGTGTTTTATTGCTTTGTTTACGTTTCCAGACATAAGTTTCAAAACAAAATTGATAGTAGATTATTGTGCGTGTCCGTTACCGGTGGCGAAGCTATCTACAATTTATAAAGCAAATTACTAAACAAAGGACAAAAGGAAACTGTTGTATTTATTGAAAGCACTCGTTTCGAACTGGTTGTCTTGGAGTGAAGGTATGCAATGTATTTTTGTTACTAGGGTCATATGACACTTCAAAATTTAGGTCCATGAATTAAGACAGGGAGCACGAAGTTAACTTAATTTCCGTCTGTCACCATTATCTCAGATACCAGCTTTCATCACTTATCCGAAAACTTGTCTTACTTTGAAATGCTCATTGAAAGGAAGTCTTTTTTTTTTTCATAGTTGTATGATGCAGAGGCGAAATCTTTTTGAAATGAACGAACCGTTTGATTCTCACTCTGATTCTGCCTCAAATTTAGGTGACCGAAAGTTACACATATAGGTTTTTAGTACTGTGGTGCCCACTTTCTACATATGAAGCTTTGCATTTGACCTTTTAAAGTGACATGTGAGGTTTTTCCCCTTTCCTGCCCCAATGCGATTTGGAATAATAAAAATAAAAAAAAATCAACGCTGGGCTCCCATAACCGTAATTGTTTATTGCCTACAAACAAATACAACAAAACACCAATCCGTCCGTCTGCTCCTCATTGATCACAGATCGGGTGAAATTAAGAAGCTAATGTCCATGGATGTAAATGATTAAGTCAATGAATCTAAGTTTATTGGATAGACAAACGTAGCAGATCGCTTTCAAATCACTTGCACGGGCTGCTCTACTAGCATTAGGGTGAAATCCGCGCCGAATCAATATACATGCTGTGTGTACCGACCTTCATTTTGATGATGCATAGAACAATTATTAGCCTGAATAATTGTTCATAATCATGTTTCGTTTATACAGTTTTGGGTCAGAAAGAAAAATATTTTTATAGCTGGCTCTCCGCAAAATGTGTGTTTCATTCTTTGGAGTAAGTCCTGAGGAGAGCGATGTCCAGCAGCTCTAAAATTGGTTTCTTTTCTTTCTTTCTTCTTTGTAACATTCTGCAGCTTTTACAAATAAGAGTCAGGATGCAATATTCACTCCAGACATTCAAGTCGTGTTTCGCAGGTTTATTTAATGACCTTTTCGGATTAGTACTTTATAAGCTATTAAAGCGCCTATGCTTCACAGGTGACAAAATTCATGCCCCTTTTCAATACAAAAGTGGTACAAAATTAAGTGCTATAAGATTTTTCAGTTATACTCTCAACACTCTTCTGCAGTTCAAAGATTGCTAGCCAAGTTTTCTTCAGAGAGCAAAGTTATTTATACTCCATTGCTAACAAATCAATATCTAAAACTATAATTGCTTTTTGGCTCCGTGTTTAAGACGAGTAATTACTGAGCAGATACAAAGTTGCAAACTTTGGATCAAAGATTGGAGATCACCCCGGGTCTGATACCTGCACTCAATCACTCTAGGTACACTGGGCCTTTCAAACCGTACTAGGCCACTGTGGCATGGTAGGACGTATCCAGCAGTGATATGATGAAGCTTAATCTCATTTTGTTGTTGTTGTCGATGCTGTTATTGTTGTTGCTTTTGTTGATGTGATGATGATAGTGATGATGAGGCACCATACCACGATCACAACATTACATACATCACAGCATAATACAGCGTGTCCCAAAATGCAATCTTTTAGTTTGTGCTATATTGCGTGAACATACTGTTAAACTTTACTCTTCGTCGAAGAATAAGTATGTCAGGGGCGCAATAACAATCTGAACAAACTCACTGGCACAAGATGGGGTGCTCGCCCAAATCCCCTATGATCGACGGCACTTGCACTGTGCTACTCATGTGCAGAGTATGCTTGCCCTGTCTGTATGGGAAAGATCACCCTGCAAGAAGCTTGATTCAACGTTAAATGCATCCTGCCCGCTTATCACAGAGCCTTCCGTCCAACACCACGAACTTATACATCCTAGCAGGAATTGCTCCACCAGACATCCGTCGAAGTGGAGCGAGCATGCAAGAGCGTAGTCTGCCAATAATCTAATTGAAGCCACCCTATGTCTGGACAGAGACCTGCTGTCCAGCAAAACCCCGCCTTAAATCCATAGAGAGTTTCTTAAGGCAAGTCCAACCTTTGAAGTCATCTCTAAGGAGGTCAAGAGCGTCCCTTGTGGAAGAAAGACTTGCCATCAATCCAGTAACATCTATCGGTATTGACCCTGGTGAGCGTCTCCCCCGGGGCTGACGCCTTCTGGGCTGAATGGCGATGCCGCCTCAACAGATTAAAACAAGAACCTGGCCGATCTAAGGTTTCCTTGGCAGAAGTGGGGCTATCTGGAAGCAGATTCAGGATACTACCTTGTGGTTGCTAGAACGCACACAGACATGGAACATATCGTGTCTGCCCATTGCTGGCGCAACATGCACAACCAGGACCCTTGCGGAATATTCCGTGAAGCGCCAGACGTTGTCCCCATCCCCTGGTGGATCATATTTGAGAACCACCGTGTTTGGGCACCACGAGAAGAAGAGAGTTGTGGCTATAGTTGCTATACATTTCGGATTAGTTTTTTAAAATCTTGATATTTTGTCACATATAGTATAAAATAAACCTTCCATGAGCAAAAATAACGCGGTCAATACGAATAACTGTTGAGCAATGATTTGTTTTGTTTTTGTTTTGTTTACACTCTTTACACGGGTAAAACTTACGTATTCCTTTCCTTCTTCCAATAGGCCAAGAACATTAATAAAAACCATTACTATTAAATGCTTTGTAAATTTTTATTATTACAACTCCCACAATATTTGCAACTTAAATTTACAATCTTTAAAGTACACATTTGCAACAAACTATGGCATTATATCAATACAATCGCCCAGGATATCAATCCTTAAGATGAGACCATTGTGTTGTCTTCCAGGATCTGCTTTTGGCGATAAGAGGTTATTAATCCAGTCTTGGCACTCATTGTACTACCTGTCATTACAGGATTTGGGTATTTTTTATGAAAGACTGTTTCGTGTATCCTCTCTGTAGCGTATGAAGGACAACATATCTATCTAGGCATCACTTATAGGCTTGTCAACAAAGGCCAGCTATACAACTTGTTTCTTCATATAAGTCATGAATGGTCATTGAAATAGAGACATGCTCTGAGCTTTGCTTTTTCTAGATAGCATTCCCCTGAAGTTTCTCAGACTTTTTTCATTTTTTCTCGATACATGTGTATTTGGGGATAAAAAAACTTGAACTCTTGTGTACATGACAAAGTAGTTGTAAAACCACTCAAATTTTATGGCGAAATATAACTATGATGATTATAGAGGGCTTCCTTCTCTCCTTATCAGTCAGTTGTTTATACCTATGAAAATTAACTAAACTAATGGATTTCATTTTGAAAATAAGCGACCGTTACTGTGCAGAGATTGTTGTCAATATATATCATAATTAAAACAGATATGCCAAAAAAATTTAAAAAAAAAAGTATTTAACGAACTTTATACAAACGGTGATTGTAAATATAATACTCATACATGTCATAAGAAAGCTTATGATATGATAAATTTCGACCAATCAAACCCAAGAACTCTCCTTATGACGAAAATAGTAGTGCACGTCTGAGCCGAGTTTGCGCGGGAAGTCTCATTTTGCCTTTTGCATTATACATGACATATAGCGATTAGCCTAAATGAGTTGACCTTCAAATGAGAGCATAGGGAATGACTGTATTATACAAATCTTGCTCGCAGAAAATGCGTGACTAGAAAATGCCCGGGTAATTTCTAGTAGCGTCACATTCGCACGTTGTTCTAGGCATATTCTTGTAACAACAACCATGACCTAATGAATAAAAGAAATCGACTAATGGTCAAGCTGTGGTATCCTACAGCCTTGCATCAAAGAATTTGACTAATGGTCAACTATTAAATACATCCTACGTCTACTCAATCCGTCTTATTCGAGAGCTTTTAAAATCATAAAGCATGTCGGCCTCTTAAAAACGGGTCTGTGTAGGTATTGCTCGACCTGTTTTAACCGATCGAAGACCACGGGAATTTTATAACTTGCCATCCAGGCTAGTGAAATTGAATATTTTCCACCACTAATTGCAAAAAGAGTTAATTTTGTGGCAAAATGGGTCATAGAATAACATATTAACAGAAAATAGTTTGACTCGAAAAAAACGGGGGAGTTAGCTGATTAAAATAATATACAGTTTGCTTTTTAAAATAGTTTAACAGCTTTAAGGACCATTTCGTGATCCACAGCCCCGTTTCCCGACTTAACTAAAACAAATTGCGATTTTCATTATCATCTCAACCATTGGCCTTCATTATAGTATGCCTGCCTAATTTTACGTGCAAATTCGAACGACTCTCCCAGAAATTCGCATTTTTTTATATTTTGTCCGAAAACGGATAGAAACTACAATACATTGTCCTATGGGATAGTTTGATAAGATTATTCTTCATTCATAATGTCAAACACTCGCCGTCAAAATTAAAAAAAAATAACCTTTTCTCATAAGCTAATACCATAAACAAAAATGAATAGGCTAGGATCACGAAACGCAACTTTCCGATTACGTCGAAAGTGGTAGTAAGTTATTCGTGTGGTCATCATGAAGTAAGAAACTTTCATTTAATCCACTTGTGTTATCTCAGTATGTGCTTTTCAAGACTAAAGAATCCGATCTCTTTTAACCCTCGTCTTACCAAGTCTTTTTTTGTAAAACGGTTTACCAAGGGGGTGGTTACCACCCCCCCTTGAGAATTCGTTATAAAGCATCCGATGCTTATGATTGTGATACCAGTGGAAAGCTATGGTCCTCCTCTTTCTATTGATACCAAAATAAGTACCAACATACCTAGTATGGCGTCACAATGAGGTCATCAAGTGCGCGAGTGGACAAAATTGGCAGTTTCCACAGAATATAGGCGAAAATCCAATTTTACGCTAAAAAACGTAGGAATATCGGATTTTCATGCGGTTTTCAGCTCTAAATGATGGAAATTGGCTAGTTTTACATAAACATTGAGTTTTAGAGCCATACTGTGCATAATATTTTCAAAATTGCACCATAACATATCCTTGGGTGGCAACCCCCCCACCCTTCAACTTTGACGGCATACCCTAACCCCGGTGAAGGTGCTACCTTCACATTTTCTTCGCTAAAATGACCGGAAAAGGATGAGAGAACGATTACCTTGAAGCTTTTTACGAAAAAGCACCGGAGCGAAGTTCACTGGGGGGGGGGGTGATAACCCCGAAGACGAGGGTTAAAGCCAGTCGCAGCATGCAATTTCTGCTCCTGACCATGCGTAACACTTGTTCTTGGGTCAAAATCGCTCGCCAATCGCTCGCTGCGACTGGAAGTGTATCATACATAGGCTTGATATAGATTTAGATTAAAAGACGTTTTACTCTAGAAATGTACAATAGATATTATTAATTTAGAAATTGGTTAATTCTTGCCTATCAGTCATCTTTAGCAGTAGATATAGTTTGGTCACTGACGTTTTGATCTGGAAGAAAATGTTGTCGAACTCTTTTTTCACATACACATTTTATATACTATAAAACATCATATCCCAATTTCTTTAAAATCCCCTTTGAAGAGAATCTTTTATGAGAGGAAATAAGGGGGCGTAATTTGTACAGGGGACAAATTTTAAAAATATTAAAATCGTGTTAAAATGTATGTCAACATATATTTGTTATACTATAAAACAACATATCCAAAATCCTCTAAAATCCTCTTTAGGGTGAATCTTTTATGAGAGGAAATAAGGGGATGATTTGTACAGGGATCAAATGGTCTAACTTATAAAATATAATTTTTATGAACCAAAACAATCCTTTTGGTAGACTTAATTTGCATTAGATATCAACGCAGGCCCATTATTTTGCACATGCTAGTGTTTTAACTCATTCTCGTTACTTTTTAGGAGTTATTATTGTTATTATTCATGATAAATTGTTACCGATTACGCTCTCCGATAATGCAGTAACTGCGAAGGAATGCTTCAATTTACATTTTCAACAAGTAGATGCAAAAACCTTCTAGGTATTTTGGAAATATAATCTTTTGGTGGAAAAAGCAGAAAACAACAATATTTGCTTGGGTGTTTTTTTTTTTTTGGAATGAAATTGGTTTTATGACTTATATTACGCCTTTTGATACTAAAATAACGTGTTTAATTGATATTTTGGAAAACTTCAAACGTTTGTCGACAATAGATTGAGTATCCTTAAGCAGGTGAGTATTGTTTAAGACCACTGTTGAGGAAAGAAGGCTACAAAGAAAAAGGTATTCATCCGTTAGCGTCGTTCATTTCTTATCATGAGGTCAAGTTTTCAATCATCAAGATACTGATTTCATTTGGTTCAGGATTGACAAAAATAATTGTGAAGAATTGTCTTCCTCTATAGTATATTTTTTTATCACGGAAAGTGTTAAAGCGGACGCTGGCACACTTTCAAAAAATATGAAATTCCCTTGAATTTGATCTCAAGTTATAGTCTATGACCTTGGAAAAAATAGCGATGTATTTAGCACGCAGAAGTAACATACTACAAAACAGATATGATCCTTAATAAGAGGCTAAAGAACATGCATATAGTAAGCTGTATGCCAAGTTTTGTGTTTTTCGTAACTATAATTAACAAATATGGCCTATTACATGACTATCACAGAATCGTACTCATTGAGAGTAAAAGCATAAATTGTTCAACCGTTGCCGTGGGATCAACTCGTGAAGCGTGTTTGGGTGTTTTTCAAGCGCCATGAGCCGTCGTCTGCTAAATAAATCACCGCGGAAATGATTTTATTATAAAATCGTTCTGTTAAGAGCGCGATTTGTCTTAATCATTTCAGATGAGGACTAATGTATATAATGCTTTACATTAACCATTCAAAACAATTAAGTTACTAAAAATCTTGAGGCGCAGATGTGGCCCGTGTCTCTTTAAGTGCCGAGGCGCCGTTGAAATGATAAATAATAGAAGGATGACGAACAAGTAGGCGCAAAGATGGAAAGTCCGAGACATCTTACATAGTTATTTACTTCTCATTCATGTCATTTTATTAAATAATAAATGGCCAAGTTTTTAGCATTAAGCACCTGGCAATCATTAAGGAAATGACGAGATGTCTGACTCCCTTCGTCAAATCTGGTTTCGAAGTATATCCTATCGAATAAGGGGTAGTTAACATTTTGGCTATATAGCTAGGCTGTTTGGATACACATTTACACAAAGCCTGGATTTCCTTTAAGTTAGCCGTGAGGGACATTCTTTAAAACCACAAAACCTGGCACAAGCCTAGCTATGCAACAGTATTAAGAATGTATAACTGGCGACACAGTATACTCGTGTTGATGTAGCTCTACCTTTGACGCTAATATTGAAGTGGCGTCAAAATACATTTCAAGTTCAGATAGATCAGCAGTATACGGGGCACACTTTTTCTTCGCTAATACCTCTGATTTCAGTTTTGGCACCAGACTTGCAATTAGCCTACGTCATATCAATTGGGCCTTTATATCGCTTTCGTGGAAGATTTTAAAGTTGCCTACTAGTTTCAGAATCATACATTTGGGTCATTGGGAGCTAGTTTTTTTTTCTCTCTCCCATTTGCGCTTGTGGAACCAGGGAGAAATCTGGTGGAGGCATATGATCGTAGCCTGAATCTGTTTCATTGCCATAAGTTTCATGAATTATTTTTACGTTCTTATTTCAAAGCGGTTTTTACCGACACTCTACAACAGGTAACGGATGTGTCTTCTATTCAATATCTTCAATCTGTGATTATCCTGGAATTGCCCTGCTATTTTCTAATACCAACCAAGAACGACGTAGGAACGCACGTTGCGATTGCGTAAGGTACACAGCGGTCGGTGAGCTCGCAGATAGAAAAGTAATTAAATAACTAAATATCTCTCTCTCCCTCCTCCCCCCCCTCTCTCTCTCTCGCTCTAGTAATTTAGTCTAACGTGTTGAAATAAGCTCGAATCAGTCAGTATGATTCACACACCTACCAAAAGTACACAGGCCGTTGACCCATTCACTTAATTTAATACTCAAACTAAATGCTTTGATTCAAATTCAATATGGGTTTAATGGCGCATTTTGCGAACCTTAGTCTCATGCCTACTAAACCTCAAATAAGCCTAGTTTAAAATATCTTCTCTCTCGTCCACACCAAAACATGTAACATTGTAAACTGGAACTTTGGAACTTCTGTCCGTCTGCCTGCATGGAAATAAGCTTTTCTCTGGGACATCTATTAATCTTACACAAAGAGTCAAGGCGCTAGAACCACGAAATGTACATTATTCAATCATTCTCCAGTCTCAAAATTATATGCCATCAAGAGTGATCAGACAGAAAATTGTATTTGGTCTTTTTATAAGGCAAGTGGGCAATGCATATGTTATTGCCCCGCTTAATATTATGTATCCAACGCAGTAGAATGTGAAACATTAGCGCGATGGACTATAATGCAGCATTAGCGCGATTCTATTAAACAGCCAGAGGTTTTTTAATATATACAGGTCGGTTAAGAAATGCACAGAACCATTGCATCGACAAAGTTATGTTACAATGCTGTACCAATAAGAACAAAACCGCTGGAAACAAAACGTTATAAGCGAAATTCGCTCTCTTACGTTTTTTTTTTCTTTCGTATTGATTGATACAATATAGACGGTCCTATGCATGGCTCAAACAGCACGTACACTACAGTGTGAGTAAAAAAAAAAAAAAACCCTACATTCAGAATAAAAATAATTAAAATAGTTAAGAATTGTTTTTGGCTCAAATGTTTGCTATGGTTATAAAAAGGATAAACAGCTTCAGAAAACGTTTGTTGGGGTCATTTGAACTTTGGAGGACGAAGTTACGCCTATTGTGCTGAGAGACTTAAAAAATCCTGTTTGGCCGGGCCGAGTTTGAGCCAAACAAGATGCATCGCTTACATAGAGTAACATGGTCTTCAGCATTGATTTGATACAACATTTAACACCAATTAATTGTTAAACAATAGAAGGTGGGGAAATAATTGAAGGATTATAAAAAACTATCCCGAGTTACAAAAGTAATCTAATTAAAAATGTTCAATTTCCTTCCAAATAAGTAATTCAAGATAGCTGGTGTACGACCAAAGTTTACTTTGGTTCCCAAGATTTCATGGTTTGACCCTGCAACGAAACTGGGAGCAAAAGTGAAACCCTAGAAAGTTTTGTATTCTGCTAGAAAAAACAGCAGTGGCGATATTGAATTAATTTTGAATTCAAAACTTAAAAATTTTAAAAAAAACTTCAGCTTTAGTTTTTCTTTGCAAGTTATGGCTCGGTATGCTGTATTTTGTGCAAAATATTAACCTTAGAGATGTAAAACAAAATCTCTAAGCAGTTTCATTAATGTTCATGAACTGAGACATTGATATGGGGTGATTTTCATAACTGACTCTTATTATTGAACATGGTAATTTAATTTTTGAGATCTTTACTTATAATTATGTTACACAATAGACCATTTTATTCAAACTGATATGTTTTGTCGAGAAGAAATCTCTACCATCTGAAATTGCAGTGTGAATTGTCTTGCTTTAATGTGTTATGGTATACGTCGGTAGTAGTCTCTCCGCATTGTAAGGCTAAAATCGGCCAACTGAAATTTTTAGTCTCTCCGCATAATTGTCATAGTTTCTGAACCCAAGTCCAAAAGACACCAAATAAAACTCTTCTTATAGCCTGTTATTTCTGTAAACAACCAAGCAAACATTGAAGCAAAAATAACGTTTAAACCTTTGAAGAAATAATCTTTCTGATGTACGGTTTTTTATTGACTCACACTGTACATTCACTGAATATTCTTTTAAGTGAATCCGCGATTACACTACTTTTAGCTTGCCCGGCACCCTGTGTAACTTTCACTTTTTTTAAATAGATGTCACTTTTAGATTGTCTTAAAATGATACAATTGTTGTATTATTTTTATTTTAGTATTCTAAGAGGCGATTTCGTATTGCTATTCATTTCCTAATTGCACTTTACCCTCAAATTTCATACGATTGCAACCGAGTACGTGCGTCATCAGCCACGATTTTTTTTTTTTTTTTGTGGAACCCACGATTGGGTTTGCAATCACTTTTTGAATTATGATTGTCGAAATGTTATTCTCTTCTGGGAAAATGGATAATTTGTTCCGGCATTAAGTATGTTGTTGAATTGTAGCTTCCACATCAGCCCTTTGCTCTTTACTGGGAGTATTCTACTCCGCAACATGTAACAACTACTAGTGTTATGCGTGAAAACCTGCAGCTTGTAACGTGTGTGAAAATATGGAACAAAATCTGGACTGCAGTTTGGTTTTCATGAAACATCATTGATATTGGTTTTAAAGGAAGACTCGGAGATTTCGAATCTAATATTTTTATCCATCGATTAAACATGGTCACTAAGTGAAAGGTATTCACCTAGACGCTTAATCCCGTAGTCTCAGAATGAATCGGAATTTTCGTTTCGATGCAGTGAACTTTTATGTTTTGTCTAGCATAGACCATAGAGTACTGTAAAACTAAAAACAATTCTTACAAAATTGCGGTTATCTATAGAAGACACTGATTTCTAGCCATATTTATCTCACACGTGATTAGTAATGTAGACCAACATTATTTTATTTTTTGAAGCAAAATCGAAGGCACCATCCTTCGGCAAAAACCTGAGTCAGCCTTTAAGTTGCCGCTGCTGCCGCAATTGTCTTTGCTATCCCTCTTTTCTCGATATTCCCTATTTTTTTCGGCATGTTGAACATTTTGTCTACATAATAGTAAAATTTACGGGCTATTCTCAAAAAAGTGACTCCACTTCAATTTGAAAAATTGGAAAAACAAAGTCGCACAAAAAATTCTTTCTCATTCATTTTTTATTAGCTAACATATCAAACATCATGGAACAACAAAAGTTATGAACACCACTATTCCTATATGTTTACATTTGAACCTCCAAATTAAGTTGTGTTTTCCCTGTTTTGGGGCCTTGTATATTACGTTATCCAATATGCATCTCGGATAAATTTTGATTTTAAGAGAAGACTTAATACTTGAATTCATGAATTCTTACTTAATGGTGCGAGACATATCAGAAATGCTTGTGGCGAAAGTAATTGCTGATATGAGACAAATATGTTCTTTAACGGCAGTCTCTCTTTAAGTCTATTTGTTTGTTTTTTAACGATCTTACGAACATTTTCAAAACAAGACAAGTTCTTCTTTTTTCAATTCTGATAGTAACTTGGTTTTCTGATGGCTTAAATTAATTTGCCTTTGATAAGCATATTTTAAACCTCTTTTAAATTAAATTATCACTTGCATGGAATACGATGTAAATCTATTCCAATAGCATTCGTTTTCAAGATGCTGGTATGGATAACGTAATATACATCACTAAATGCAGTAAATAAACACATTTTCTAAATCCACTTTCAACATGCCAAAATAACTACAGTGAATACTTAAAAGTGGTTGTTTTTTGCCAAACGATGACAAAAATATATCTTTTCAAAATTTTCCAATTAGATCAATTTGTCCTTTTGTAAAATTACATCTCTAAATTAATACTTTTCCAAAGCTACTGCTTTCACTCCGCAGTAAGTTCTGTAGAGTGTCTCAAATTATACCGATCCGTGTCATATTTGTAATAATTTTATTCTTATTTGAAATCGCAATATTCCCACAGAGCAGCGGCTGCCATTTTCTTTCCCTTTTCTTGGCTCGGGACTTTTTTTTGTAGAATCACAGACATATTCCCTTCTTTTCTGTGCCTCAGGTTTAGTAAATTCAGCTGTTATTATATAATATTTCTGGACGCATTTAACTTTGTTGAATCTCCATTTGAAGTTCTGTTTCTTTTCTTACGATACCGCTGGAAAACTAAAAATTAAATATAATTTTTAATGATTCACAATTGGATAGATTATAACATATCATTAATTTCGCAACAATGGTATTTTAAATAGCCGACACTGAGGTCCATAGGCCTATTCTTTTCCCTTATTTCCCTTATTTCATTTAGTCGCGGAAAGTCAGATTTAAAAACAAAATCTCTGTTTCTATCATTCAGACAAATTTTATAATAATCATGACCTTGTGAACGAGGATTGTATCAACAAAATGTTTTAAATCGGCCCTAAAACTTTACAGTATGTCCCATCTGTTTTTGCGTATATTACGTTATCGCATGAACGAGGCACTAATGTGTAAATAAAACCCTCATAAGCACACCTAATAGCGTGTGTACATAGCCCGTGTGCACGCTGCATGACATACGGCTGTAGCAGTACTTACAAGACACAAAACTTCCCTATTATATTATCACAAAGTGCACAAAAGAAGCACCATGTGTACCCTACAGTGTGCATATTATTACACAAAAGTATTTGGGTAAAAGCGGTTAAAGAAAGTGACTATCATACCTTTTTGGTGCAACAATTCTCAGCAATACTTCGAGGAGCAATGGCAGAAGCGTAAAAATGACCTAAGACGCCAATAGAAGACGCCTGTATTTTTCGTCTTCGTTTTGGATAACGTAATATACATAACGTAATATACATTTTGATGTATTTCAATGTCTAATATTTAGACGACTGCGTGTAATCCTGGTAATTCCGTCTAATCAAGGTCAGGGTAAGTGTGCCTATAACCAAGTATATCTTTTAGTAGTCTAGACTCTTGCTTAATTTAGATTTGCCTATAACGTAATATATATGCTTAAAACGGACGCATTATATTTAGGAATATAATTTCTTATCGAGGCAAAATTTGCAACCAAGCATTTTTGATGTTATGGCTTACCAATGTATGCATATTTTTGCCTTTGATCTATGCAAAAAGTACTGTCATTGCAGTTACATGAAGATAAACTCAAACATGTGGGAAATTAGCTCAGTTGGTAGAGCATCGGACTAGTAAACCGAAGGTCCCAGGTTCAAGTCCTGGATGGTCAGTGAATTTTTCACTGACTGTCATTTATGTTGTGTGGTTGACCTGAATTAAAAAATTCTTCATAATGTCATTGCAGTTATTTATTTCAAACAAATCGAGTTACTACATTGATAACGTAATATACAATGATTTCGCGGAATCCATATATTGTCTTCTTGTAGCTTTCCAAGAAATGCTATCAGGAAGAATGATAACTATCATATATCATTGATGCATTTTAAGAAATGAAAACCACAGGTATGAATAAAATATATGACTATTGTGATAAATGTAGCATTGTAGAAAACGTCTACCAAAATAGGAGCTACGGAAACACCATTTTGGCGTGTGTTTAGGTCTTCAAGGAGCAAAATGACCGAGATCATGATATTTAAAGTATAGAAAACTATATATGTCCATGTAGAGCTCGCAAAGTACTAACAGAACATTAACACTGTTAGTTATTTTAAGTAAAAGACAAAGATTTTTGGATCAAAGAACGAAATAATTCTATTGGAGTCATTTTTTTTAGAATGGCCCTTACCTTCCCCCAATGTCTCATATGTATCATTCCAAACTCCAAAGGCGTCAAACAGATTGCACATGATTTACACAGTGTTTTTTAATGAAAATAAAAGAGCTCTTCTAAATGTGTAAAGCAATATACGTCTATATACAATGCGATGCATTACAATGCAGTGTATAGAACTAATGAAAAAATATATTTGCGTGTTTCGGAATGTGAATAGATGATTGTAAGAACATATTTGATGACATTTTTAAACATTTTTTTTGAATGGGTCCTTTGTCTTTTCGGTCAAATATCATACGGATAAGCTTACTCCAAATGTACAAGTCGATGTTACCGCCATTAATGGCTGTTCTAATCCATTACAGGAGGGAAAGGACTATAGCGCAACCATCTGTCCACTGGCTAGACAACTGACTAACCAATGACAGGCAGAGCTTGTAACTTTTTATCTAAATAAATGTTGCATCCGCGTATTACCTGTGCGTAATATATATTCAGCTTTGAATATGTCGCGGAGTACTTGGCTTATTGATTTTCTCGTGTCCGTGATCTCGTGACCAAGTATATTACTGGCGTGGTGTTTGTTCACTTGTACTCCGTTTAACATGCGTTCTAAATGTTTCAAGTGTTTGTTTACTAACAACGTATTGTTTCCAAATTGACAAGTGCATAATCATTGCATTTATCGTGTTGTCTGTGCTTGAAAGAATCGGTTTACAATTGGGTATACAAACGCTTCCTTGCACACAACTGGATAAACGTCACAAACCATCTTTACTTTAGCCTTGCATAGAAACGGTTTATCCGTTGCAAAATTACCCTACGCGAATGATGAAACGCACACTTTATGTGCTGTATTTTTGGAACAAATACGAGTTAGTAAACAAGGAAGTTTTTGCGTGTAGTTATAAGTGTAGTCATTTTCCAATCCTTCAACAAGTATTCATGAGCCAAGCCCACGTCCAACTACATGGTCTTTCAACCGCTTTCAAGAAACCACAGAATGTCCCGATAATGACTATTTCAATTGAAACTCACTTATTAACGGTAAATACAGCCAACCCATTATAATGATTAACGTTTTCTTTAATATGACCTTGATGAGTTTTACACCGTATCGTTCACCACATGATTTCGATGGCTATCAACGGTTCTATACTTGTTCCCATCCAGGAGAGTACTTGAGTGGATCACCTTCGTAGTACAACATTTTACCAATATTTAATATCTAGCACAGTCTCAGGTTCCTGCTTCTTGAAGTATAAAACCTTCACTACGATAAATTTCTACAGAGTAAGTCCTTCCGAAAATTACCATTGTACTTGTTTATTTTGTTTTAATCTGTCTTCAGTTGGTTAGCTTGTGCTTCAGTATTAAGTTCAGTATTACGCTCCAGGGGCCCGACCAATCGGTGGGGAAATGGGAATGAATGGCTAGTACAAATGAAGGAAACCTGATGGGTATTTATCGAAGGATATCCTTAACTTGAGGCTCTTATAAATCATCAACAGATCAGCTGACCTATTGAACAGTCAATAATTGAAGCGGCAGACCATGCAATCCACGACGTCGCATAACCCAACTTAGAAAATGCTCTTAAAACCGCATAAATTCAAGTGATATTTTTGACGCGGAATATTTTCACAATCTGTTAAATGTGATATATCATCAACATTCGGAGTTCAGGAAGTCTATTTACCACTAATAAGGTAATAGTAGGGGCAATGTAAATAGCGCTTAACTTAATGTGATTGCGGGACTGAGGCACGTTATATTGAATTCCATAAGTAGACATTGTACAGTGTGAGTTACGGAACAGTCCACAATAAATTGCCTTTCAATACTTTTTTTATTAGGCGTTAGACAGTGCAGAATCCAATATGGCAACATTTTTACTCCGATAATGTCTGACGTCACTAAACTTCAAATTGACCTTTGTTCTGATTTAACGCACATTGTCATTAAATTGGCATGCAATACTTCTAATGGTTTTCAAGGTCAAGGATCACAAATATAGAACATATTAACAGATTATCTCAACCTGGTCACGTGGTCTGAGTTTCCGTCCCAAATTAGCGTAATGTCCCGAGTGACCCCATGGTAAGGGATCACGAAATATGGTTTAAAAACATGTTAACTTGTAAAGGGTGTCCCAAAAAAACGCAACACTTGGTGCAGGCGCCATAAGGTTTGAACAAAAGCACGTGACTACTTATTCTTTGTTGTAAGGCTATGATGGAACCGTTAGTCTAATATGCTGAAAAGTTGTCATACCGTAGAGTCAGTGTTTTAAGATATGTCCCCAACAATCAAGTAACACCCGCAGAACCCATTTTACAAAAATGAGGAGCTGGTAACACTAGACGGCAATGAGAAAGAGCGCGCCCCAAATACAATTTCTTATCGATTGCATCAACTATTACTTGCCACAATGTGTTGCGAGACCACTTCTACTGGGCTAAACCCGACTTGCATTTACATGCTTATTACTTAACTGATAATGATAAAACATTACACCAGTGATTGGTGTAAAATATGTTTCAAGGGACGATATAAAACTATGACCCTAAGTCATACGGACAAAACTCCACATTACATAAAAAGATTTAAATGCGTGGGCTGCAACTTGCTTGGTTACTGAAAAAATATTGTTACATGGCTACAATTTTTTTTAAAGTTAAAACCTATGTTTTCAAATGGCCTGGATTTGATGTGATTCAACAAAAAAACTCAAATAACACAATATAAGTATATTCTTTCTGTCATAATTTGGTCTTGGTCACCAAAAATTAATGATGATGAATGATAGCTCTAATCCAATGTTGTCTTATTTGGACAATAAAGAAAGAGTTTGTTGATCATACATTCCTAATTCGATTTTTAAGTGTGTTAAAATGCATGGTTTAGCGCTTATTACATGGAAACATCATGTGGTAATATCTGTTGCAGTAGCTGTCTTGAAAAAGGAAATGGTGTTTTGGACTTAGGCTTCATATGGTGGTTACTGGGCGCAACGCAACACGTACAGTGCCGTATTTGTAGTTAATAGTGCCTCAATTGGTTAAATGGGGTCATGCGGGTTACTTGATTTCTGGTCATATCTTTTAAAAAATATTGACTCAACCTTATGAACTTTTCAGGAACATTAGCTAACAGTTACCATCTTACCTACAAACAAAAGGATAAGTAGTTCATGGCTCCTTGTTCAAAACTTATGGCGCCTGCCACCAAGTGTTGCATTTTTTTTGGGACACACGGTATACAGTGTGGTCCAAAAAAAGGTTTAACTTTTATATCTGCAAATCTCTCAAAAGTGGGGGACATATCACATAATTTAACTAACAATATCTTGTTTAACCTGGTGAAAATCGCGTCAAAACAAAGCTCAAATAACAAAAATGGTGCCATATTACAACGAATCCGACGGCGATATTATCGCCCCTACGCAGTGGGCGGCGCAACTCACCATCGCCATGCCTGGGGGGCATCTTTTGCATTTCTAGTTATACACCGCGTTTACGTTGTTATGTACGTGTTATACCACAAAGAAGCGATAATTTTGATCAGTCTGACGGCAAAAACCAACACTATTTCACATGTTACCATTGTTATATTAACCCGGAGCTAGCACCATTTGTAACACATCTCAAGTACAAAAGGTTTGAGTGATTAATATGTTGACAGGACTGACCAGAACCCATGAAACGTGATACTTAAGTGCAGCAGTGGTGCCTTAAGGAAGAGGGGGCAAAACAAGTTGTACAGGGGTCAAATGTAATTTTTCCAATCATTTGAAAAGCACACCATGTTATGGTCTAACCATAAGGATTCAGAAAAGGGTATAGTTGTAATATGTACAGCCTAAAATTCAGAGTTAAAGGCTAAAAACAGCAAAAATCAATAATAAGGGTCAATGTCAGTTGTACAGGGGTCAAATTTTCAAATTGCTCGATTTGGATAAAAATCGGTGCAAATTAGTGGTGGAGCTCATAGGATAAAATTAAGGAATAGCTTTGAGGGTCTCAAATGCTGCTTAAGAAGTGGGGGGTAACCAGATCAAGCACCATTGAAATTGCCATATGGACGTTGCCTGTACTCGTGCGCCCTACATCGGAAACTAAGCATTAAGACAGTCAAAAAATATTCCTTATTTTAATCCTATGAAATCCACCAATAATTTGCACCCATTTTGTATCCAAATCGGAGCAACTTTAAAATTGACCCCTGTTACAACTGAAATTGACCCTTCTTATTGATTTTGCGTTTTAGCCTGCTATAACTCTGAAACTTAGGCTGTACATACTACAAAACTATACCTTTTCTGAATCCTTATTGGTTAGACACAAAACATGGTGTGCTTTTCAACATGATTGGATCAATGTACAAAATTTGCCCCGGTACAAACTTTGTTTTGGGCCCCCTTCCTTAAGGCAACCACTTGCGGCACTTAAGATCACGTTTCAGGGGTTCTGGTTAGTCTGTCAACATATTTAATCACTCAAACCTTTTGTACTTGAGACATGGTGTTACAAATGTGTGCTAGCTCCAGGGGTATTCATCATGGGCGGTCAGGGAAAAAATTGTTAAATTTCTTGGGACTGCCACAATAGCGATCAAAAAAGTTACAAAAAAAAATGGAAACGAACTGCGTGCGAATTCAACTCGCTTTAATGACACAAATGAAACAATCATCGTAACCATTTCAGTCTAAATACACATTGTAACTCGCCGGTCATTTAACGTGTACGATAGTCCAGGCCTAGCACATTCCATGCAAAACGAGACTAATTTTGTAGACCTCCGAAATCGATCACATGGGCAGGAAGTCCTTTTATAAAACACCAACAACCCGCATCGGAAGATGTCAAGTTCTTTTTCAGCAAATACGATCGTCTTGGGAACTATTCAAGTTTTCACGTACACGGAATATATAAACATTATTGTTATTATTTGTCTGGATTGTTTGAATTTTACGACAAATGATTTTTCTCACGCTGCTGTTATTACCAATTTTTAACACCTATTCTAACCATAAGCGTTAATTTCGCAGTCACGCAACGTGGGCGAGATAACTTCATTTTTGACAACAGTCGTAAGACACGTGCCCTGGAATTCCAGTTGAGGCCAGTCCCTGACATCCTTCCTTCCATAAATAAATCCATGGGAAATAAATAAAACCGGTGAAAATTTTTTTGGTAACAAATTGCAAAATTTCAAAAAATTAAATTGTAAATTCTTATTATCCTGATTATGGGCTTAATTATTTCGTTCGTTTAAGCAATATGCGGCGTTGTGGTGTACTGTGTCATGGTGTGTGGTGGCCGGGATGCCCCCCAGTAATGGCGGCAACGTAGAGGGTGTCCTTTCGAGGCTTCCCCGTCGATTCGGGGCATAGCGAAAAATGGCCAAACCCCACTTTGCACACACGTAAGTCTATGTGACACCATTATGGTTAACAGAAGTCAATACCATTGCGTGAACTGGAGGCGACTCACTTAACAAACTAATGAACACCTTTCGGTTTTGTGTGAAAGTGTTTTACCGTTTGAAAATGAATGAGAAATACCCTCACTGTGAGACCAATTGGAAATGCTTTATTTCCATAATAATTAGTTGATTCAATTAGGGGAAGATTTTAAATTGAAGATCCATTGCAGGTTTTCTGCCATGACTGATCGAGACCTGCTTGTACATTTTTCGAAGTGTTGCAATGGTTTTGGGACAGATCAATAATGAAGAATATTGGCAGGCCGTTTTATTTTTAAATTTATAATAAGAAACTGAAATAATTTGGGGTGTTTAATTTTATCTGTTGGTTTATGATAAATACCAGCCCATTGTCATTGTTCTATATGTGTGTATCAATATTGGGTATAATTCATGACTGCCAAAAGAGTGCCATAGACGTACGTGTGTGCAAGTTTGTGACCTTTTTTCTCTAGATGGCGGCCATTTTGTCATTTCAGCTTTGGTTTCAACGCCGTTTTCACCAGTTCCAACAAGATATTGTAGTTAACAATATCCTTCAACTATTTTGATATATCTCCGCTTTTTAAGAATTTGCAGACGAAAAAGTTTAAACTTTTTTTGGACCACTCTGTATATATAAAGTTGTTACCTTGTATAAGTTATGTTTTATATATTTTACCCTTTTTCATTTGTTTATGTTAACAACAGCTGAAATCACCATTTGTAATGCATTTATGTGGGACATGTTGGGTCCATACCTAAACTTCGGGTAAGGATCTCGCTTTTTGGTACGTAGGTGGTAACTCCATGTCTCTTTACTCTTTCTTCTATGGTCCTTGTTTCTGTAATAACACTTAAGTGCCCCAGCTCAAAAAACTTCCGTTAGTGCCCAGGGGGGGGGGGGTTCCTAGGGACCCAACCCGATAACCACTTTCCCATGGGAGTTTGGATGCATGACACTAACACAATAATGGGGTCACGTAAGAACCACATACCCACATAAAAATTGAAATCCGAACTTTGACATATGACCTATGGCCAATTGAAATTGTCACTCTCTGAACAGCAGTGGTTCGCACATTTACATCCTCCAGCAACTCCAATATAGGTTATGTGACCAAAATATTCATAGCTCTCCTCAGATACCAATTAATAATCATTGGCACAATATAGCACATTTATACCATTCTTGTATGTTTCTCAAAACTTCAAAATCACCTTATTTTTCCCATAGACGTACACGTTAAGACACGGTCATGACAAAATTGAAATTGAATGCTATCAGCATTAAAAGGTTTATTTGATTTAAGTATTATTATTATTTAATTATTGCCTCCTAAGGTATTTTTAAGCAAATAAATCCCAAGATTTAATTACTTTAATTTTTTAATTAGTAACATATCTTGATTTTTTTTCACTTCCGTTAAGTGCCCAAGGGGGGGGGGGGGGGGGTAAAAAATATGGGGGGGGGGGGGGTTCCTAGGGACCCAACCTAATATTCTAATGAAGCCCGTGGGCGGGATTGAATTTTTTTTGGATCAGGAGAAGCGTATTCATAAATCAGATAATTAGCAAACAACTCCTTGAAAATTGATGTGAGGTAATCCGAGAACTCGGCAAAAAAAAATCAAATGTTTGGGTCTCTGGAACCCCCCCCCCCTTGGGCACTTAAGTGTTAATAAGAATATGATTACTTTTTTTCCCATTTTAATATTCCTCGCTATCTGAAGGACGATTCTGTATTTGGTGAATCCGCTAGTTCTACCAGAAAAAGTCGTTAAGGTGTCCTTAAATTGTTTTCTTCTCTCTTTGAAAGTCAATGGGTATTTTATGCATTCATGTGGTATAATATTCATCTTTGTACTTTTCATATTTTGAACCAAATGCAAAGGACTTTTAGATCTTCTTAAAGAAAACTAAAGTCTAGGATGTGTTTTTTATATTCATCTAAAGTTAAGGATTCTTCTGTGATTTTACGACCTTAAAAAAAGATCATGCCGCCAAGATCCAAAACAATAGGGCCGATCACATGAGAATATTAGGATCAAGTAGAAAACAAGAACGAAATTTAACTAAATTGCTCTAATAGGAACCTTTCCTCTGTTACAATCAATAACAAACTCATCGTATATTGTATATTTTGGAGTTTGGGTGACATAATCCTACACTTGTGTGAAAAAGACAAGACGGTGGGATCTTAAATTTATCATGCCTTATTTTTACCACAAAAAACATCTTTGATAAAAATAAACAGATTGGCAAAAAATATTTAAGGACATTTTGAAATTAACAAACTAAAATTTCACTCTGATGACAATTTTTTTTTTATTTAAAGAGACACTAAATTCGGCCCGTATGTGTACTAAAAGAGACACTTGTGTGTACACAGAGACACGTAATCATGGCATAGTAATATTTGCCTATCACACATCCTGTGCCAACTTTACGATTGAATCATTATATTGATGGTCTAAATACGTGTCATAATGACAGAGTTTCATGTTTTGTACATGACCAAAGACACCAAAAAGCTTTATTTGATGTTTTTAAAACTAGAGAACCTCTTTTGCCTTTTACTAACCAGGAATGAAATTGGCTTTTAACCGGAATTTACCAAACCTAAACATTCAGCAAGTCTTTGTGCATTTCCTTTATAGAAAAAAGGATATGCTGATATTTGGCAAAAAATATAAGACTAAACCTAGTCCTTTGTTGTAAACCTATTTACTATAAGAGAGCTAATTATTCCTCATAATAATTCCTTACTACTTTAAGGGCCCCATTTATCGGCAAGGGTAAATTTTTTAGTTGGGCCCTTTCATCTGGAAATGTTTCATCTATGTAAGCATACGCAAATGTATTGAAAAGGTACTAGGATTTGGTGCATAAGGACTAACTTTCCAGGAAAGTGTGAACATATTCCCTTTGAATGTTTTTATCAGGTAGTTATGCATTGATTGTAAAAAAGCATGGCAGGGGTATCCTCCAATTAAAGTTTACAAAAAAATTACAATGGGGGATCGATACAGCATTTGATTTCTTAAAATATGTTGGTCATACATCTGGTAACCATTCACAGCCATAATTTGCCACGAAACAGAGCGTCGATAGTGTTGGAAACATCATTCACACCAGAAGCAATGTAGAAACCATATTGTTTGTATCTCACAATATCGCTTTCACCAAACAAGAATACAATAAATGACTTTGTGATATATCCACAAGACTGGAGTTACTTAAATAGAAAAAGAGGCAACAATGAAAGGCAAAGAACGCAAAAAACGCGGCATAACACACAGCACCACAAAATGGACTCCCAAGGATATCCAAGCAACAATAAAGGATACATGAACACGTGACTCCACATCGTTTAAAACCATATATCCAAGGATTGATTTGGGTTGTCATCTGTACCACATCCAACAGAGGGATGCACTCCTTGTATCTTCCAAGTAGAGTGGCCTACTGCCAACCGTCCCGACATAAGTTTCAACAGCTTTCACAGTGCTCATTACCCAGAACAACTTCCCAACAAAGAGAGTGAAAATGGCTCAACGTGAATGTGACATGCTTTCGTAATTTGGCTATAATTTCCTTTAAAATCGTCCAAATTGATCGGGGGAAAAGTTTTATGTAGCTAAGAAACTGTTCTTTGTGAGAGGACGGGTGGTCTAGTGGAAAAGAGCAGGACTCATGATCATTAGTTTATGAGTTCGAGCCCCGCCGAGGCCAATGTGTTGTGTCCCTGGGCATGACACTTCATCTCGCTTGTCTCACTTCACCCAGGTGTAAATGGGGAGCTGTTAGGGGTAGTCATACTGTGTGCCGTTATAATTGGCTGCCGAATTTTCAATATGTGAATAATGTGATTTCTCCTAGTGGCAGCGGAATAAATGTAAAGCGCTTTGAGACTTAATTGTATAAAGCGCTATATAATTTCTAAATGTTGCACTTTTTGGCACACTCTGTACTAGGTAAAGGTCAAGGTGTTCAAAAATGTCATATGTGTGATCTTTGACCTTGAAATCGGATATATTTATGAAAATGAAAATGTGCCTTAAATCAGCTTAATTATATAGGTCATTTTGGCAGCCATCTTGGTTTGTTGAAGTTTAGCGACCTCAGACGTCATAAGATGTCAAAAATTGTATTTTCTCTTCAAGCAATCCTTTATATTGTAGTAAAATTATTAAACCGTATACATCAACAAGAAAGTCTGCTGTCACGCGATCGCCCATTATTTGGTGGTCATCGAGATGACCTTGCAAGCTGCGTCGCTGCAAACCTAAGACTCTGACAAGGTATCTATTACTAATCTAACAAGAAAGTCGTTGTTAGAGGCTACATTTCTGTTAATGAATGTGAACAATCAAATGAAGTTAAGCCATGAGATCAGGCAAGGCCAAGGTGAACTTAGAAGTGGGTGATTCTTTGTTGGCGAGTTATATTTTTATACAAGGCGACAGTAATTCTCAGCGTTTGCAGGTGTTCGCTAATTTGATCTAGCTATTTTAGTTAGCAC
>JAMKCH010010294.1:0-28322 GCA_023653785.1 Ophioderma brevispina | reverse complement strand
AGTCGCGATTGACAGATCATTTGTAATTGTTCTTTAAAATTGCTGGATCAACGATTTTATGAATAAATCCAAACGATGCTAGTGCGAAAGTGCGGTTCATAAAACAAAAAAACAAAATCAGGCTCTTTTGGCGATCTGCTATTTAATGTAATTTTCAGAACACTGAGTTCTATAGAAAATATTAAGACCCTTTTGGAAAAGATAGTGTGAAATGCTGGGCGACCATTCGTTTTTTTAAGAAACCGGAGGAGACCAGTATCTCAATGAGATGGTGTGGTGTGAATTATTTATTTAAAAATTATTATTTAAGGTTCTTCTGGAAACACGTTGGTTTAGATGATGGTATTGTGTATAAAAAGACATCATTGTCGGATATAGGGGTTTTTTTTTTTCAGGAGACTTGTGGGCACAGCGTGGGAAAGGAAGTACAGACTTTTTCTATTGATCGAATTTTGTCAATGATGACCTCAGCTAATAATTTCTGGAGGGTGTGCAAAATTTCGTGCATTGCCATTTTCTAGAAATCCAATATGGCCGCTATCACTCAAATTCATTCAAAATGGCAATAGTTTTATGCACTAGAATTCAGGTTTTTAAAGCACGAGGGAATCTTTGGACCGGTTATTGACGTGATTTGATCAAAAAATACCATCAATCCAATATGGCCACCGTAAAACCCAATATGCCTGAAATAATTCAAGTGACCATAATCATCAAGTTTGTGATAGAGGCATAATCTCGCTCGATATCCAGTAGTAACTCATATCTTGACATTTCAAGTATGTAACAAGCTTAACAATCGCAAGATGGAAGCCAATATGGCGGCCTTTAAGGATCTTGAAAACATACGAATTGTCATATAGCCATAATTATAATGGCCGTCATTTTGAGATTTTAAGTATGTGCCAAAATAAATATACCGATAGAATTTATTATGCCCTCAAAGACATATCAATACTTTAATTTAAAATTTAATAAGCATTTTGCGGTAGTTTTAAATAAATACAAACAAAGATCTATTGTAAATTTATTAGTTTTAAGAAGGTAAAAAGGCAGCCACATTGGCCTACATCTTAACATTTTTGCACGTTAAAGAAACAGAAATTCCAGATAAGAATGTCAAAATGGCAAATACGTACCCCATACCTTAATTTACACCTTTATATAATAATAATTAGTTGATTGTAAATACATATAATACACATATAATGTAGGTTTTTACTATTTTTAAAGGCCGCTGTATTTGTATTGGCTGCCATCTTGGATTGAAAATGTCCATTGCAGAGAAGAGAGAGAATGCCAAAATAAAGGTTTTCTAGTGATCAAATACATGTATCTCATAAAGTGTAAAGCATAAAGCATGCATAAGACACTGAATTAAGGCCTATAATAAACGGCATATGTGCAGAACACTTGACATGCTTGACGTGTCCGGATGCGTGGGAAATGCACATTCTAGAGGTGTTAAAGTAACACTTGCAGAATGTTGTGATTCAATTGTAACAAGATTGAACACCTGCAGAACATATTTTAGGTGTTCAGCATGTTTTCAAGTAGCGTAAATAGGTATAATGGAGGTGTTAAGATCATTTTAATGATTCCGGGAGCATATCTGACTTTTGAGCAGCCATATTGGATTTTCGTGGCAATGTAATGATAAAATTACTTTACCTACACGTTCTCGTGCTTAATTCAACACCGGAGTACCGAGAAATATCTCTATCGGAAATACTTAAGGGATTATTAGTGATTTTGGACATGGTAGCAGCCATATTGGATTTTCAAAAATGGCACTGTAACAAATTTTGCACACCCTCCAAAAATTATTGGCTTAGGTCCTAATGAACTAAAATCTATCAATAGAAAAAGTCTGTACTCCATTTCCATCCTTCAGGCTGTGTGCCTAAACTTCTACCTGACTAATAATTTTGATTTTTTTAATGTTAAAAAGCTGCAGGAGATATTCTCTAGCAATATAAACTGGTTCCAGTATTACAAACTCATATCTGCCATTCCTAGAGAATGGAAAGATATAGCATTGAATTACATGTTCATGCTGACACCTTGGCTTGTTCTGGTGTCGACCAATTGTTTGCTATATATTGGGGAGTAGGAATAAAAATAATTGCTTAAAAACAAGTTTCTTGATATTACCGCCACTCTTCCAAACTCCTTTCACTTACCCTGTAGATCCGCAATAGACTACAAAACTACGAACTTTCATTTCAAATTTCTCCACAGAATTATTGCTACAAATTTATTTTTTGTTTAAAATTGGCGCTATAGACTATAAAGACTAACTTTTGTGGTGATGATATCGAGACTCTTGAGCACCTATTTTTTCATTGTAGGATCGTCCAATCCTTTTGGATACAGGTGCTGTCGTGGATAAGAGAAAAAACTCAATGTGACATTAGTTACAGTATGGAAAATATTTTTTTTTGTTTTTAAATATGTAATCCTCCACTTGAAATATGTCATATTGCTAGGCAAGCAATTCATATAAGTGTACATGGAAAATTGCACTCCTAGATTTAATACTTTTCTCCAATATTGCTATGTATATTCAAATTGAAGAATAATTGCTTAAAAAAACTACAAGTCGTTATCAAATGGGAGTCTTTTAAAAGGGTCTGGGTCGCGTTTATGAATGCTTGATGCAATAATTGTACGATCTTCGGCGCAATGACCGAGGGATTCGTACTATATGATAGGTTCAATTTTCGGCCATCTGGGGATTTTTTTTTTATTAATGGAAACGTGATATAGCAGTTTTGTATATGTATACATTGAAGCATCAAAGTGCTTTGAAAGATTTTTATTCAGGTGCCCAGAACCTGCACAGTTTGGATATTTGGGGCTTTCTATGTGTGTGTGCGACCCCCCCCCCCACCCAAAAAAAAAGTTTGAAATTGGGGTCTGGTTGAGTGCCACTTGTACTGCACATTTATTATTTCTTAAACAGTTTTATAGGTGGCATGTTCATGGGGTGGATCATGTTTGGAATGGATTTATCCCCCCTCCCCCCAATTATCCAAGCATGGCAGGGACACAATACCAATCGTTTTGGTTGCCTGGACATTTTACATTTCATAAGGGGTGTTTTTTAAAGTGTTTTTCTTCTGCGTGCTTGGGGTTTGGGGGGATATATTTTTGATCGGTTTAAGCTTAAGCCCCTGTGCGGGTGCCCCAGATTATGTATGTTTCCTGTAGGATTTTGAATGTAGACCTAACACATTTTCACTGGTTATGTCATTTGTTAATATTTCTGTATGTATTTTTTGATGATTTTTCTTTCTTATGTTGTGTGGTGTGTGTGTTGGTGTAATAGGCAGTAAGCAAAGAAAAATATTATGAAATCACAAAAAGCAATTAACATTTATTACAACTTGTTTCAATTCTTCTTCATTCATTCATTCACCACTGCCCATGTCATGTAATATCATTTTCAAAATCTCTAGCTTTGTTCAAGAATACTCTGTAGAGGTTTTATATAGAGTGCACTTGAATGCTTAAATCTCAAATAACTGCGTTATGAACTTTGTTACGTACAACTTGCTTTTGGTATATCGAATGCTTCCGATATTTTTATGCCATCTTCGTATGATATCGGGGTTCCAATTTGTGGACAAATATCGAATGCTTGGTGTATGGTTTTAACCATAATTAAAAAAATATAAATTTAAAAAATCTTTTTTTCCAAAAAATGCTAAAAAACAACCTTTTTCATCATTCATTCACATTCACCCATTTTCTACCCTTAGCATCCAATTAAACCTTAGCGAAATTGTACATCTTGTAGAAAATTTTATTGGCTTATAAATGACGTAACTGCACTATTTTTGTAGGTGTAATCAAAAGTTATACTAAAAAAATGCTTTTAGGTAAAAAGCGGCCATTTTGGACGCCATCGTGGATTTTTATCTTTTTTCCGCAATGAGGGCTTATTTAATCACTCACTTTTCATTCCCCCAACATATACACTATGTCAAGTATGGGGTCAAGAATTTTAGAGCATAGGCTTGTAGGTCAAGCCTTTTTAAAAGCGAGATAACGGATTGATGGCTCCTAGACTATGGGGTCTGTAGCAAATAACCAGGCACATTTTTTGTGGCTGATTGGGTCTAAATTCAACAACCATTATTTCAAGTCAACAGGTCAAACCGTTTTATTTAACGAATAACATACTGTTCTTATTGCACATATAAGTCCACCACCTCTGTTTTTGTGTTGCTGATTTTCTATCTTACGATAGACATGATAATCTGGCTTAGAGAGTTCGCGGCCTCCCCTATGTTACCTGTTCAAAACCATGATGCTGTAACAAATATTATATCATGAATTTTTATTATAAGTATTTGGCACTACATCACGAAAAACTTATGTAACATCCTGAAAAGGGACGCCGGAGTGGTAGACACAAATGAATGCACAATGCATGCAAGATAATATACTGGATGGATCCCCGTGCTAGATCCCTCCCGGCTGAGGCCTACTTATAAGGTCGTAGTAGTACTCGTCAGGAGTACAGTGGGGCAATATGGACTCCCGGGGCATTATGGACCCCCTTATTATATAACTTGCACTAGGGGTGGTAGGAGTTGAACCTTCTATTGGTTTTGAAAGAACATCTTCAACTACTGTAATGGATTGTCCTGACAATTCAAAGGACATAATTGAAATTTAAAATGTTCAACACGTTTCTTATGTCCTTACGTTTAATAAAAACATCCCTATTTTCTCTTGAGCCTCGTGTGTTTGGAGGTTGTTACCCCCATGGCCAACATTAGTACTTGACTTTAACCCATGTATCATCAATACATGTTTCAAATTCCTATCTCACATCTAATTAAAATGGCTGTAAACATTGTGTATTTGTGATCTGGGGGTAATATGGACACCTATATCCTCATGTAGATATAAGGTCCATATTACCCGGCCTCCATTGCCAATGACGGGTGGTCCATATTTCCCGACGCATGGGTAATATGGGACCTATTGCAAAAAAAAGTTTGAAAGCCTAGATCTTGTTTTGTTATAGATGAATGAATATCTTTTGTTCTGTACCTACCCATGAACCAAGCATCAATTGAATAACGAAAAGACTATTAAGCGATAAAATACAATTCTTGAAAAAAAAATACGATCTTGCTTAAGGGATCCATATCCCAATACCCCACTTTACCCTAGTAGTAGTAAAGTCCCGAGAGTTTTCTTTAACCCTTAATTAACCTTATTGCACCCTCCCGGTAGTGCATAAGGGGGTGGGGGGGGGTTACTAGGGACCCCCCTACTATAACCACTTTCCTAAAGGATTGGTTTAGATGAAATCCACCACACTTGTTTTAGAAGAAGGCTTCAAAAGACATCAACAATCTAGAAATAAAACTGAAATAAAGTGTCAGTAAGAAAAATTGGGGCAAAAAAAACTGGATTTTTTAATTTTGCGGTCAAAATGTGCGAAAAAGACACTTATTTGTTTCTTCTTCTGCTTTTCTACGGTAATTGCTTCACCTAGACTTAAGCTGATGGCTTTAATTGGTGAAGCATGAACTATAATTTACCATCTTACAAGCCAACATAAATTGTCTCACTGCCTTTTATATATTTTTTAGGGTTACTTGTATAGTTTACCATAAGTTCCTACCTAAACCGCTACATGATGTGATATAAAATATTATGGCTCCAATGGTCTACGTAATACTTTGGCCAGATTTTTTAAATTAATTATTTACTTTGTTTATGTCACTAGTGGTAAGCATTAAAAAATCATAATCACTGTAACTGTAATATATTTCTTCATCATTTTTGTCATGGCCTTCCTTTAGTGCATAGGGGGGGGGGTGGCTCCTGGGACCCAACCTAATTAAGGCAAAACGACGCGATGGATTGAATTTTTTTGCACCAATGCGCGCGACTAAAGTTATACGAATACATACAAAAAATATAAACCAAATATACTGCAGCGTTAAAAATCGCCGGCTGAACAAACAAAAATTGGGGTACCTAGAGTACCCCCCCTATGCAGTTATGTGTTAATATTTGATTTACGACGAATGGTTTTAATACTGTCGAGCATTACAGAAGTCTGACGACTCCAGAGATTTCGAAATATTATTTTTTGTAATAATGAAAATAGTCAACCTAAACTAAAGATAGTAACTATTCAAATGCCAAATTTCCAAATTTGAAGATGATCGGATTTTTCATTTTGATACAGTCAACATTTATGTGTAGTATTCGTCCCATAGGATACCTGTGTATAACAAAATTCCGGTCCGGAATTTTATAACAAGTTGTGATTTTTTTTATTCTATATGAAGGAATTCGATTAAGCTTAGCATTTCAGCACAGTAATTAGTATATAGACACATTTATGCTACATCAAAAACCCCGATTTTTTGGAAATTGGAGGGCGCCCTCCCCCGGACATCTCTGAGTCCGGTGCTTTATGTACTTAGATTAAGTCCATTTTTCTTTATTCACGACGATTGATCTGGTTTGGTCTTACACTACTAACCTGCTATCCAAGTCACTAGCAATGTCAGATGAGTCGAAAGAATGAACTGATCGCTAACTGAGGCAAACTACACGATGGGCAAAACCAATAATGCATCAAGTGGATACCCTTGAAGTAGAGCTTTAGTGTACCATCGAGATACCTACGCTCTGAGTTACACCGTGATTAGGATCTTGCTGTGTAATATTAGAATCTTAATCTCCCCAACCCTAAAAACCCGAAAATTCACTCATTTTATGAATCTTGGCCTTTAGATTTAAATATGAAATTCTGCTGGCGACCATACTTAATTTGATCATTATGGCGGCTTTGAAGGATAAAGTTGAACTAATAGCATTAAAATAACATTGGACTCTGAATCTTCCACCCCTCCCCCTGCCCCCCCCCCAAAAAAAGAAAATTCATCATTTGAATATAGCATTTTAAGCTTTAAAATTAAAATTCCCGGTGGTGCCATATTGGATTGGCGGTCCCATTAGAAACGAACCAACAAGTCCATCAGCCACAACTGAAAGTTGTTTATTGCAGCATGGCTGTTACAAGTATTAACAAAACATTCTTCTCAAAACAATAATAGCAAGCTATAACGGTGTTTTTTTTTCATCAATATTTTACATGATTATGGATCAGAGAAAACTTTCAGTGATCAATAACATTTAAATAGATTCGTACAAGGGAGTTCCTGCATAAACATTGCACAACATCAACTTTCATTGGGTCAATGATATGTTTTTACTATTTTGAAAACAAGATTATTATTTTGGATAAGAGATTTTTACTAAACAATATTGCACAAAACCGCTGTATAAAGACCCTTTTGATATTGCTCCATTTTTCACACCTGACAAAAATGGAAGCATCCATAGAGTTGTACAGGAGGCGTCATTTTGTAGTCAAGCGTCTAGTTTAATTCAGACCCTGACAAATGGAAGCATCCATAAATTTGTACAGAGTGCGTCCATTTTTGGTTCAAGCGTCCCATTTTGGTCGAACCCTGACAAAGTGGAAGAATCCATAGAGTTTTTACAGGTGTGCGTCCCTTTTTGGTCAACGTCCTTTTTGGTCAGACACCTGACAAAAACAATGGAAGCATCCATAGAGTTTGTAACGGAGTGCTTCCTTTTTTGTCAAGCGTCCAGTTTTGTTCAGACCACACCCTGACCTAAAGTGTAAGCATCCATAGAGTTAGTACAGGAGTGCATCTTTTTTTCCATCCGTCAGGATTCCAATTTATCGTAAAGTAATACACGTATGTGGGCCTGATATACTGGAACAGTTTTGAGGTGAAAGATCTTTTGTCGTGCGTCCATTTCTGGTCAAAACACCGGCCCAAATCAACGCGCCCAAATAGGTTTGTGGTTTGGCAGCTGTATTGCGTAAAATAATTTTTATTTGGTGATATCTATATGGAATGAGCCTGTCGCCATTACCCTTTTATTCGGGTTCTGTTGTATTTGCTTAAATTGACAGCCTGACGATTTTGGCCAAGCCTGTTCAATATAGCAACTTACAAAATGAATCAACAGGGCCGGCGTAAGTTGTGCGCCCGGCCGCACCACTTTTTGGAAAAGGATAGAGTAAATAAGAGAAGGGGGAATTGAGATCGAACGAGAGATCGTGTTCAAGATTGTCTTAATTCAATAATGTATGCCAAATGTTCGCTAATTAATCAAGGCGCCAGAGCGGCCGCCCCCCCCCCCGCCCCCATCACCGAAAAAATAATACGACCATGACGACTTAACCATACTTAGGTTTGAAAAATACTCCGGAACCCATCTCCAGAATTTGGGCCGATTTCAGTGTAAGGCCTTCGGGTTTCAAAAGACAACAACGTACCGTATTGACTCCTCAAAAGACATGAGAATTCCAGGAAGAAGCGCCCCCGTTTTTTCTCGAACCCCGGTGTTTTACATATTTGAAATGCTACCAATGTATTAATCAACCTGAAATTGATTAAGCCGAATCCGCCGTCTTATAGTAACAAGAGTGAGATTTAGTAGTTTCTTCTGTCGTGCACGCCAAAAGTCAAGCAATGTTTTTCTATGGGAAACGATTACATATCAGGCAAGTTCAAAACAGGTTTTTGGTGTGCGTTTCTGTTTCAACCGTTTTTCCATAAACCTTCGACACGTTCTCGGTAGGTTGGTCTAAAAGCCATTGAAATTTGAGAGAAATTCTATCCTAAAACTCCCTCCTGTCACTTTAAGCAATGAAACGGCATACACATGCGCCAACTCCCTTGAATTGAAAGCGGGTTTCCGTATAAAAAGAAAAATTGCACTTTCCAAAACAAGCATCACAAACGACAACCGATTTAGGAGGCCTTTTGATGTGGGTCGGTCACATACGACCTGCCCCTCGGCCATTATTCATGCAAAACGATTCCCAGAAATAATCTTAACAGTGGAGATGATTCATCATCGCCAACGCTTTTGGCAATGAGAAAATTACTTCCTTTATAACATATCCAAAAATCATAATTTTTCCGTCAAGATTTCGCGTTTAACATGTTACAATAATATATTAAGCATAAAATTCATCATTTACAATTTTTCTGAAACTCTTGCAAAGGTCGATGAACAAGCAAATAAAAACTTCTTTTATATTTTATATGATGATACAATTAATTATTTTTGAATTGTTTATTTTTTTGTAAATCTTTCCTTCTGGTTTTCCGCAGTTCAATGCGCTTGCTAGTTCCAGTTTCAAGAACATTCTATCATTAATATTAATTTTACCTACTGTTCGTATTGAGAGCAACTTAATATTTGTAAAGAAATGTACCGCTTGAAATCTGTTCCATACAAAAGATGTGTTAGGGGCAAAAAGAAAAGACATTCAGCATGGGAAATCTGTTCCATCCCAAGATGGTTTAGGGGCAAAAAAAGAAAAGTAAAGCTTGAAAAACTGTGCCATCAGAAAGATTTGTTAGGGCCAAAAAGTAAAGCGTGAAAAATCTGTTCCATGCACGAGATGTGTTAAGGGGCAGAAAAAGGAAAGTAAAGCTTGGAAAATTTGTTCCATGAACAAGATGTGTTAGGAGCAAAAGAAAGAAAAGCTTGCAAAATCTGTTTCATGGACAAGGGGCAAAAAAAGGCAAGAAAAGAAAAGTTTGGAAAATCTGTTCTAGTAGAGGCCATACGCGATTCAACCTTGAACAAATTCTAATAAAAGGACTTTTTGTATATTCTTGTAGGGCTATATGTGAATAATTATGAAAAAATTGTCCGGTCTGCTAGCAGCTGCGTTGGTCAGATATTCAAGGTCAAAGGTCAATGACTCTAAAAGGCATATGACGGACCATAACTCCATATCTCCTCAACCATTTGGTCTAAAAGCCCAAAAGAGGTGTCTATATCACTTTTTTGTCAACAAACACAATTACCATATAGGAAAAACAATCAAATGCGCCCTTAATGATTTTCTAAATAGTATGCGCAATCTGCATGAAATTGTACTTTAAAGTTCATCCCCCTGAACCATCCTCTTATCCTTTGGATTTTGGTACAGGTGGGTTGGTATAAGTCTCTTCTTTCTATTGAAACCCAAAATGTTCCAATAGTCCTCCATTTAAAGTCATAGTAATGTCTTAATGATGTAATAATATAAAATATGAATAGCTCCATCATAGTGAATAAAGGGACAAAGAAGGGGGAAGAACAAGAATGAATGAATGAATGAATGAAAATACATTAATTTTTACCGAATCCAATCAAATGAAGGTCAAGTTAAACACAAAAGAGGTGGCGGTGAGACACGAATCGCAGCATGATAAAATAATGAGGTAGCATTGACATAAAACTGGAGCTCAACTTGCTTTTCAGCTCTAAAAATGAAATTTTACACCGAATTGATATGAACATAAGAACGATTCTTGAAATAGTAATTTGTATCAACCGTTAAGCGTGGGCTATTACAAAAAAAAGTAGGTCAAAACTGTATATATTAAGAGCTACATGTTTAGCACTTAAAATAATTTTTTTTCGAATTAACCACCACACCTACAGATTGGTTATCGCCCACGTGCGAAAGCGGAAATCTTTCTTTGAATTGAAACACGTTCAAGAGAATAATCCTTGGAAACATGAGAAACAAATAGTGACAATTTTCTTTGTTCTGATTTAGCGCCTCTCAAGTAGGTCAGTGTATAAATAGGCCCCAATTTCCAAACCCTTAGTCGTTACAATAGTTTAAATGTTCACGCGAATGAACATTTCGATTTGTCGAAAGGTTATGTTATCTTAGACACAAGGAAAATAAGCCAAAGATGTCAAAAAGGTCAGAACGAATAATCAATCTCTCTCTCTCGCTCTCTCTCTTTATCTCCCCCTCTCTCTCTCTCTACCCCTCTCCCTCTCGCTCTCTCTCTCTCTCACACACGGTTAATATTAATCTTGAACGTCCATTTTTAATTATTATTTAAAGTTCACCATAATCCTCTAACAAAAATTTGAAAAGGTCCTTAAAAAAATAAGGTATAGCAAAATCTGAAAACGACCAGACGAATAGAACAGGGAAACTGGCTACGGAAAATACAGCTTAAAGAGACAGTATACCAAAAAAAAAAAAATAAACATACTAAAATTAATCCTTACTAAAGTCATATCAACTTATTACAAAATAATTTCAGTTTGTACATTGTGTGCAACGTGCAGAGGCAACTGACATTATCTTCATCATCTGATAGTTTGCCTGTCCTGCCACCCCAGGGCATTGGCATCATGTGGATCTAGCACATCTTTTGCTTGCTTTGTTTAGTTTTGTTATTTTGTTTTCTTAAAACCATGTAGGGATTACCTCACATACAATTGCTATTGTATGTGTTAATCAACCTGACGCCTGTCCCGTCAATATCTTGAAGCAGGTTTATACAATAATATAACACAAAATAATTACATATTCACCTCAGTCGCTCCTATATATATTACTATTTATGTCGTACCGTATTCACTCTATATGCATAGTTTTTCTTGTGTTGTGTAACTAGGTATTTTATTTCGGTGGTGATCGCTTTCTGGCCTTATTGGCTTTTTGATCACCTCCTGCATTTCATTATTTTTGTACATTTTGGTGTGTTTTTAATGATTTGAAAATTGGAAACAAACACAGGCTTTATTTTGAAAATTTGCTATCTCATTTTCAGTTGATTACCGTTTGAGAAAAAAAAAGAGCAAAATTAAATACAATAATATTATAAATAATGATAATAATAATGTCGATTTAAAAAACCTATCCACCCTGTGGGGTGCTCAAGACGCGATTGCCAATTATTATTATTACGCTGCCGTGAGAGAATGGTCACAATCATTTCGCTTCATCTTGGTGGCAGCTGACTACGGGTACAACCCTATCACCCATATTACAACTAAGTATTTTGCCCAAGGACACAGACACATTTACATCAAAGTCAGGGCATGAGTCCTGTGCTTTTTGAGCTATTGCTTTTTATGCAGTCTTGGAGTGTTATCTTTGTATATTTATCTATTGTTAAACATTTATGGGAAAGAGCAAGCAGCCAGCAAGGAATATTAGAGTAATTGTTCACAACTACTCAAGAGTTATTGGTATGTGCCCGGTGTAAGTGTTCCGTAGCTATCTTCATTTTGGGGAATCTCGTTTCTGTTATTTTGTTAGGATTCCAAATGCTAGATATCAATGCACATTAAAAATCCGGATGTTAACATCGTGTACAAGATCTCATAATTTTCTACGCATTCCTTTAAGATGTTAAGACTGGCCGCGGCAGCATCGACGCGCATGAGTCATTTCAGATGGGAAAATTCAAGAAATGATCAATATCTTTAAAGCTACTCGTTTAGAACTCAAAATATTGTAAATATCTTTTCCATTAACAGTCACACTTATAGGCTATCTCTGTCATCGTGGGAAAGTGGAGATATTTCTTTTTGAAACACGTGTATAAACAAAGCCAGTCATCCTTGTACGTAAAACAAAATAGTAACAATTGCTGCTCTTCCAAGTAAGTGGATTATTATATCTGGTATAGTACAAAAAAGTAGGTCGTTGTATAAAATAGGCCCCAATATCCAAAGCCGAAGCCGTTACAGCAGTTAAATGTCTGCGTGCATGAACAGTGCAATTTGTCGAAAGGTTATTATCGCAGACGCAAGGAAAACAAGAAAAGGGTGTTAAAGAAGGTGAGAGTATTACTCGTCGGATAAAACTATCAGTCTCGCTCTCCTCCTCTCTATATCTTCTATCTCTCCATCTCTCTCTCTCTCTCTCTTGCTCTCTTTCCCTTTCCAATATACCACATGAGCACACTCAAGAAATGGCTCGATGACAATTGAGAATTTTTAAACCATGCTTGAGATTACCTGTATAAATTCTGGATCGTACAGGAGAACAATGAAAGATATTGAAGTATTTAGTTTTCCCCCGTTTCTGTTCTTTCCCCATGTAACAAATTAACGTTAGAACGGAAAATGATTTGTCTGTAAAGTATAGCTAATCGTGTGTGAAATCAGATTTTTCTAGAGTTACGCGATCGTCCGTTTTTAATTTTTGACAGAAAAATAGATTGCTCGCAACAAAACGGAAAAGGTGGGCCACAGGCCAATAAAATACCTAACTTGGAAAACCTATATTATCTGTAGGCAAATATCCATATGGATATGTTTCATGAAGTTAAAACAAAGTGTTCAATGTTAAAATGACACTATTGAATGATTTGACATCAATAAGTCAAGTGATTTGTGTTAATATAGCAAGTTGTAGCTAGTATGGAAAATGCAACTGCGTTTATTTACATTGTCAATATGCTTGCATGCTTGGCCTAATACATCTTAGACTGATTTTTTTTTACATTTTTCATTACACAAAGGAAAATTACATTTACTGTATTCAGTATTCCGCGATTTGATTAAAACTCACATAGCAGCCCTAAGGCTGAATAAAATGAGAATTTACAATATTAAAATTATGAAATTACATCAATGACAAATTGTAAAAATACCAGACAATATGTATAAGCATGAAAATATAACTGTACCATAAAAATAAAAATTAAAAATAACCACATACTGCTAAATAATTTATTTTGAAGGAAAAAAAGTAAAACATTATGCACCATTTTCAGTTTGTGACACTTCACATTTTGAATGCTAGTAGTATATATTGGTATGTCAATGAAACAGTTCCCGTAGGATTTTGTGCTAAAATTGATTGTCTTGCTCTTTTTCATTCAATAGGGACCAGACTGTCAGAAAATGATGGGGTGCAAATTTTCGGACTGCTCCCCTCTTCTTCAAGGGCGGGGGGGGGGGGGGGGGTAAGGCTTAGAATTATATATTTGCCAAGGTTCCGACCTTTAGTTAAAGTGGTATAGCCCCCATAATGGTTCATGGTCATCCTGGGGTGAAATTTACCCAATGCTCAGATTGTGTTGAAAATGGTGATAATCACAGGATCCCAAAATGTATTATTTATAGTGTGTGACATTTGGTTGGCTAATACATAGCAAAATGTAGCAAGGGTCTACATGGTCTTTGGGGTCACCAAAACTTCCCCTGGATATCGCAATGGTGATATCACCAAATCAGTTAAAATGCATTTTCTGTTTCAGTATGACACAAGGAATCATTTGACACCACTTTCAACAACATCGGAGCATTTACCACCAGGGTGACCTTGAACCAATATGGGGCTATACCGCTTCAACTAAAGGTTAGAATCTAGGCAAATATATACTTTTTCTAATCCGTATGAAGAGACGAACGCGTTAGTGTACATTAAAACACAATTTCACTCGATTTTAAGATTTTTCCTGTACTAACATTTCCCCCTTGAAGAAGGGGGCAGCAGTCTGAAAATTTGCACCCCATAATTTTTAGGGGGTTTAGACAGTTTAGGCTCTATTGAAACCCAAACAACAACACAATCAATTTTAGCATGACAATCCTACGGGAATGCACACCAAACCACACTATAGCAAAAACTTTTAAGAAATTGTTTTTGCCAAGTGGAAAAAATCACGGTTAAAACCATGGTTGTTTTTTCACCTGTGGCAAAAACCTGCGAGCCCTGATCAGCAAAGGTGTACAGCATAAAGCTCGGAGCGTGCAAGTAAATGTGCTAGGTTGTAAATTAATATTTCCACCCAGTAAATAAAGCTTGAAATATCCTTGTTTGAATACTCATTTAATTATTTTGCTTAAAGATATATTGCATACAATTTATTCAATTACTGATGAGATATTAAGGTATTTGGACTACAATCTCACCAAAATGGCATTTAGGCATTTGGTTTGCAGTTTTGTGTAATATTCCCACAGAATACCCGCGATATTTTAAATGAAAATGAGAAAGGAATGGGCGTTTAGAATTGAGTTGGTGAAGAAACGTTGACGACGATGTTGAACGCTAAAATTACATTTGCTCACCAGAGTTTGCCTGAGTATATGAGTTGCCCACTTAATCATTTTTATTTGCGTTCCTGGCTCAGAGAATGAGGCTCTTTATTTTTTGAAGGGGAATTCTGCAAGTTACCAAGTATTGATAGGGCAACCAATCCAGGACTTAACCTTAAATTACCGTACAGATCACGAACATGGTCTCCATAGCGAACAGTAACATGGCGATATTTGATCCTAAGATACCTTAAAAGGATTTGATCGGATCCTCTCTCTTTTTTGCTCGAGCGTATGATATGAGCATATGTACGCCTCAGCGTCGAAGCAACGATGAGTTTTCAATTTCACAAATTCAAAGGCAGTTGACTTTATGATCATCTAAGATTGACAGAGGAAGAGGAAGTTCAAGCGTAAAGAGTCTGATCTCGTAGATGATTTATATTTCCAGGTGCTTTTAGATAATATTTGGAGATGTGACTTATATAATGTATTTCTTTAACTTAGAAGTCTGGTAAAATAATAATCCCGAGCGGAGAGCTTAAAGGTAAGTTGGTAACATCATAAGCCCAAATGACATCTTTTATTTCAACAGCGTATGCGGGATAATATCTAATGGCCACTGACCGAGGAAATTGCAAGGACGTGAGTTGAGTGCTTTCCTTGAGGCCATTGAGATAAGCGGAATTTTGTGCGTTTATTGAAAATTTGTGTGCTGTCTTTCAAATGTTTTCACGTATGTTTTAACTAACAAATGGCAACTGCTTTCAATTGGCAAACTTCCAAAGGGTTAAAATTTTCCAAATCTTGTATTTTTCAAAGGATATATTTCCTGAATGAGCCACACCCATGAGAATATGACCTTATTATGTTACCAACTGGTTCAATAATTTCACACCCGCCATGTGTAAGTCTTTTTGTATAGCGTAAACGATACAAACGTTGCTAGCTTGCGCAACTCTTATGTGGCTAGATTCCATACGAGTATTACTTGCAGTTACTTTCACATGTACAACGCGCCGTGTCAATTTAAACGGCTTTATAGGTTCTTCACAGATACTATGTGTTCGTGCCCTTTGAGCAGTTGAGCTGGTCATTCAAGTTGACACTATCGAAAGAGACTTGTAATTTAATTAGTGTTTACGATTGTCTATACATATTAAGAACGTCGTTTATCTTTGCAACCTCAAAGGCCATGTGAGGCTTCTTGAACTAGCTTGGTAGAAAGTCACAAGTAAGCGATGGTTTGATTAATGCAACTCTCTTCGTTCTATAGGAGGTCGGGATCTAAGATACTTCTTTGACATAAGCAATGAATGTAGCACTGTGACTCAATTCTATCTGACCAATGTCTGTAATCATTGTAAACATTTATATATTGTCAATATTTAAGATGCCAAGATGCTAAGACTTATAATAATGAAATGATTTGCAAAGTTACGGGTTTAACTAAATAGGAGGATATGTGGGGAGTAGTGTAGCCTGTTTCGCGAAACAAAAATTAACTTTGGGACTTTGAACAGCATATTTCCTGTTCCTGAGCCACGATTTCAAAAGATCCTCCCTATTTCCATCAGAGAAGTCCCCATGTTGCTGTTTTCAAAATAAATATAAAGAATCACCTCTTCCTATAAATGTTATGGATTTACATGTAGTGTATTCTCACGACTTAAACATGGATTTTTTTAATTATGGACAAAATTAAGTCCATTTTGAACTTTTTGAGTTTTGCAATTTGATCTTAAAATTAGGAACTGTGACAAATTCTTGTCATGTGTGCACATAACCAAGTTGAGGTAGAGGTATAGAAAATGAGATGTTTGTGTTATGTTAATGGTGGTTGTGGTGTATGCATGCATGCATGCATGTGTTGTGTACAGATGTTTTGACGTGGGGATAAATTGCAGATAACAATAGGCCTACTCATTGTTCTGCCTGTGATGGAGGGGGGGCAGGGTATTAATTTCTGTCTGGTCCTGAGGGAATTGGCATTGGCTACAAATTAAATACTGCCAATTAGTAGCAGCACCACAGCTCATAACTAGTGGAGGGGGGGGGGAGGTAGGACACGACTTGCTTAATTTGGGCATAGGGGATTTCCAAACGGTAATTTGGGGAACTGTTACATGCATTTACTATAGCAGTCTCTGTGTCAGTTATATAACAAAATCTCCTTTTAAACCTTAGTTCGATAAATCTTAGTAATTTCATGATAATTTTGGAATAAATTATTGACTTCAAAATCTGTCGGGGTTAGTGGATTAACCCCGAAACTCACATGGGCAGTTTTCCACACATTGACAGTGTTCCCAAAGACTAGCACCCGGAAGTTGATGGCGTTTTGAATTCGCTGTTGCTGTTAGGTTGGCATGTCCTACCCCCTTTGAGTCAATTCACATCAACGCAAAGGGGGCGCACCACTAAATAGTTCCGGCAAAAATAGCGTAATACTAAGTACTCCTTTTTAAGTTTTTCTAAAAACAATGCGCCAACATATTTTAGGCGATATCTTGTCAACTATACAGTTCAAAATAAATAAGTCCTCCCCTGACAAAGGTACGCTTTTCTGGAAAAGTTAGGCTCCTTAACCTGTTACAAAAATGTGAAATGTTCACTGCAATGTTACACATGTAATGTGCAAAAAAATCCCACACAATAATTAATCTTCGCCATTTATTAAATTTGATGACGAATTAAAAATGACACTTTCGTACATAGGATTTAACAATCGAGAAAATCCCAGACGGAGAAGTACCAACATGCCTAGTACAACACAGGAATACCACATACACTTGATTTTGGTACCAATGGATAGCTATGGTCATCTTCTTTCCATTGCTACCAACACGAGTACCAACATGCCTAGAATTACGTTAGGCTGACGTTATAAAGTTCATATGTCAGCACAACTGTCAATTTCCATAGTACACAGGGGAAAATAGGGGAATAGGGGAAAATATGTTTTTTCACCAACAAGTTTGGAATATCCGATTTCCACACGGTTTTCGCTCTCTTTAATGGGATATGACTAGTTTTATACTCTGAGAGTTTTAGTGCTACATTTTTGAGTCGGAAATATTGCGAAATATCAATTTTCCACCCTATATCCAGTATTTTTATACTTTCCTCAACTTATGACGTCATAGTGACGTCATAAAGGGAATGTTGCTACTTAATTTGATACCAATGTATAGAAGAAACTCTAAGCTTTAATGTGGTACCAAATTTGTGGGATTCGGAGTGTTCAGTAATAGGGGAAAATAATCTTTAAAAAATCTTTAAAACTTGATTTTCTCGACTGTTAAAGCCCTATGCAAGAAAGTGTCATTTTTCATTTGTCATCAAATTTAATAAATGACGTCGTTTCAGGGAAAAGGTCAACTGCTGTGTGAAACTTTTTTGCCCATTAAATGCGTAACATTTCCGTGAACATTTTACATTTTTGTTACAGGTTAAGGAGCCTAACTTGTCTAGAAAAATGCACATTTGTCAGGGGGGACTTACTTTTTTTGAACTGTATATTTGGAAGTAGAAAGTAAAATTAGTGTCAATTGAAAGCTGTGAATTACTGCATTGATATAATATAGGAAAAGCGGCAGATTTGGTTATTTTTACAAACCAAAATCGTAGGGAACTACATGCCTTTCACTACAGGGTGTGTATCGCATAGTGTGCTTCTTTGAGATTTGGCCCGAAATTATGCTCCAGAATCATATGGTCCAGGACCATAATTATACTCAGAGAGCGCGTACTTCCTGGTTGTAAAAGGGGCGAAGCTATCAGCGCATATGGCGTGTGGTCGGACTGGTGACCCAGCAACAGCCGATCACTTCTGGTGGCCAATCAGAGGCAAGTGCGTTTTTTCCGCAGTAAATACGCAGAGAACCAGGAAGTACGCGCCCGTCAAAGGGTTTCTGTCCCCGACTATAATGTTCCTGGAGCATAAATAATCTGGAAAAATGTCCTGTCTGATATGCTCCTGGAGCATATTTGAATGCACAATGCTCCAGGAGCATATACCAAATGTGGAGCTGGAGCAGTGGAGAACTGTTTTGTCAAATACCGCATGCTCCTGGAGCATGCACGTGCATTCAAATTTGGCTTAGAATATTTCTCCAGATTATGTATGTTCCAGGACCCTATGGTCCTGTACCTTATGTTCCTAGAGCATAATTTTGGGTCAAACAGTGTTGCCAATGAACTGCTAGCTGCTCAAGTGCCGATCGAACTTTGAAAGTTGAAGATATTTGAAAGGTGAAATAGTCATTAAAAAGGTATGGCAAGTTAATTATTAATATTAACCCACCCGTTCAATTGCAATTTGGACGAAAATCGCATGTACTTTGAAGCTGAGCACACTAGGGCAAGAGTAATTCTGCAATCTTATCCTGTGGTTTATTGCGTCAAGGCTGCAGAATTCGTAGGGGAGGGGCCATATGGCACTCTTTCCGAATTATAAAAGGGAATGATTGAATGTTGGGAGGAGTTGCATTTCTCGTGATTTTGACAATGTCTTGTTTCGCCCGCCGTGACGTCACGGTTGAACAGCATACCCGTGAGCTTTATTCCGTTATTGCGTTAACGAGCTTTACTCCGTCAGTAAGTTAGGTGGTCAATGACGTCACGGGTGGGCAAACAAGATATTCCCCATGTTGGCAATATCTTGTTTCGCCCGTGACGTCACGGTTGACCAGCATACCCGTGTGCTTTATTCTGTTATTGCGTTAACGAGCTTTATTCCGTCAGTGAGTTAGGTGGTCAATGACGTCACGGGTGGCCAAGCAAGACATTCCCGTGATTTTGGTCCTTAACATGCTCAGTGGGCCTATAGTCGTAAGATTCACTATACGTAAAATACTATATAGCTTTATAAAATTCAAATTTATCACTATCACTCAAAGACCCCCTATCGTTTTGAAAAACATGAACATTTTTACCGAGAAGACCTCTACTTTCATGACTTTTTAGAAGATTTGCAAATTTGAATTTTCAACAAGACCCCATTTTGGGTGAAAATTTTGCAAATTAATTGCACAAATAATCCCTATTTATGGGAAGTTTGGACTTTGGAAAGAATTTAGTATTGTGCCACCACCCTATGAATTCGGCAGCCTCAATGGAATTAACTGCATGTTGAAGGGTGTGGCGGCAGAATACTGAATTCATGCCGGTGTGGAAGTAATTATAGTCCGGCGTACTCACAGTCCGGCTACAACGGTAGGGGATAGGGCACTCAATTTAGTTGACTCTTCACGCAACATTAGTTTCACGCTTTATTCCGTTATCGTCTATGGAGCCCGGACTATGGCTCCCGCCGGACTATAGTTGCTTTCACACCGGCATTTTGGCTACCTCTCACCCAAAGACCCTATTTTTTAACCTTCTCTGTCACCAAATACCCCATGGTTTGAAAGCATGAGCCTTACACCCATACGTCCGTTTCATACGTGAGTGTTGTGGTCCCCGTGAAATTTAGCCAGTTCTATAGCTCCTAAACCTCAAATTTGGCCCAAAATTAATTTCCAAATTCCATATTACTTCCGAAAAACCTTCTTTTGCTAAAATTTTAAGTCACAAGCTCCCAAGTCTGGCGCTTCACACCGCACACCCCTACCCAAACCAAAGTTGAGTGACCCCCGGCTGCTTTCAACCTCCAGAAGTATAAAATTATTTGAGATTTCAATAATTTTAGTATTTTTTTGTACTGCCAAATTAACTTGGTCTTCTAAGTTATGCTAGCAATGGGGATTTCAAATGTCCTATCCATCAAATAAGCACAGTTCTAGCAGCCTTCACACTTCATCATAAACTTTGCAGCTTGTTATGTATGTACACTAGTCTCAACTCCATGGCACAGTTCAAAAGCTTTAACTGACTACTGTAATTTTCAAAGATGAGCTCTGCTGTCAGGTATTAGTCATGATACCCAGAATGCATAAGGTCAGTTCATATTATCATACAGGTACACAAGGAGTTCATAATAACTTTGCCCCTGGAATGATAGTATATTGTAGGCACTTATAGACAAGACAAAATTCATGAAAAGAAACTTCATGAGGCATTTTTAGTAGAAGCATTTGAAACATTGTTTCTAGACTGATTTTTTTATGCTGATCACGAAAATACCGGTTGCTTTGCTGTATTTGAGTGCAAAGGGGTCAAAATTCAAAAAAATCAAAATGGCCGCCAAAATACCACTAAAATTAGGTCAAAATATATAAATTCGTAATTTTCCACAGTTAATAGACATTAAACTTACTACACAGACGTTTGCAACTGAGTATATTAACACTCATTATTAATCATAAAATCTAGCCTCAAGGGGTAAAATTGGACCAAATTCAAGATGGCCGCCAAAATATCATACAAAACTTAACAACTTAATTTTAGGCGTACAATCCCACAATAATTCTGTCTCTTGAAGGTGAGTATATTGGTGAGTATATTATTATCAACTTCTCAGCTTAAGTTGTAGCCCAAGGGGTAAACGTTGATCAAATTCAAAATGGCCACTAAAATACCATAGACCTATTGTATAGGTCTAAACCAGGATTGTAAAAAGTCACTTCACTACCTGTTTTAGTAGGCCCTATAGGTGTTTGATACAACTTTCTAGACATATTTTGGTATGTCAGTTACTTTCTGACTTTGAGTGCAAAGGGATTAAAAATTAACAAAATGAATACCAAAATACAACATTTATCACTGAAAAGTCAAAAGGTGAGGTATTATTTTGCATACTAGTCGTCTGCCCCAGAAAAGTACTGTTTGAGCAAGTCCAAAGACTGACAAGGTTCTTTACTACATGATTTCCATTTCTCGTACTATACAAGTATATGTTTATAAGTCATGATTTTAGGTATGCAAAGTAAAATTATAGACTAGAATGCCTGGATCTGGTTACCTGTATGAGTTCTCTTTCTTTGAAAGGGACTTATAATGCATTTAAAAAGCCCAATAGCATATCTCCCAATATCAGAATTACCGTTATTCCATAATTAAGTGAAGGAAAATATGTGGCCATTAAATGCTATTTATCCTTTCGAATTTACTTTTGAGAACTAAGCTGAGCAACATACATTCCAAAAATGAGATCGGCATACCTCATTTTCAGTTTAACTAAGACTAACAGATACATTAGGTTCTAACCTTTTGACTAAGTACAATGAATACGAGATCTTCTAAGTGCTGACACCATCACTATAAAACTATTCATATTTTTTATCTTTAACCCTCAAAGAGTTAACGTCTGCATTTATTATGTTCATCACATTTCCTTAACAATTCACAATATCAACACTATTTATTTAAGTATTACTTCAAAATTTCAAGTAAGTTTTGTGTACGTTCCACAAATTGTTATGTGTTTTAAGTAATCGTTTCTTTGTTTTTCCTGCAGTTGGACTAATTTTTTTAATCTCTAATTGAAACAAGTAGAAAACAGGAAGAAGTTATTTGTTTCATTTTATATCATTCTTCATTTATGGACCGAATATGATGCAAAAAATATTAAAACGTATTTTAAATCGCATTAGTTTTCTTCGATGTTCCAACCATTCTTTTTAAACTTACTTCCAAGGAAGAGTTCATCAAGGAATATATACAATCCTTAAACTGATTTCAAAATACTGGTAATGTATTTTTAGAACACAATACAAAATGGTCATAATCTTCAGTACATTTACAAAGTTACATTTATCTGTTCCAGAAAGTTTCATTCGTAGAGATTACTCTTACATGTAATGAACTTATATAAAAGAATGAATTGTAAGTAAGCTATCTTGTTTTGAACTCTATCTCTCTGTTTGAACATAAAGAAGTTATCACAATTTATTTCCATATTAAATTTATCTTCTCAGTAACTAATGCAGAAAGGCTTTTGTTTGTTAGATTCAACAATCTATAGATGTCTTTCGAATTGAGCCAAGAAACATATACAGCTTTCTCAAAACTTAACATAAAATATGAGTTATTATTTTTTTTTCAAAGCAACTCAGGTGTCGATTCCTTATTCTTTCTTTACGATGGGTTGGAATTGCATGACTTACTTTATCAACTTGTGTAAGTTAAACAAGTTATACATACATTTTAATATATTCACCAATTCGCTTAAATTGCGAATGTCATTCAAATAAAATCATTCCAGCTTGTATTCATTCTAACGAACAGAACTCTGTTATTGCATCTTATATTATCATTACCCCATAAAATAGCATTATTGGAGATATTATTGTTACTTATTTTGTAGAAAATACCATGATTTTAATAGACACTGATAAAAAAAATAGTATTTGACCACTGATAATGTCTACCACATTTTCAGATTTTACAATTTAGTTCAAGAAAGAAATGCAAGTCTCCAAAGGGATCAAAACAATGCTCTATGATTATTTTCCATAGTACACCATTGTTCTGATATTCCAGATATCCATTTTATATTAAGAGAACATATTTGATATTCCAAATTATGCATATTCCAACCACCATATTCCACATACCCCATAATGGTTTCTCTTTTAATTTTCTCACAGTTTGAACCCCGAGGAAAGTTATCTATGCAATGACGTTTTTGATATATAGTGAGTTCCCATCATATACTTCCCAGCATATTTAAGGAGTTTGTTTACCCCCCCCCATACAGAAAAGGTTTAACACCTTTGGTATTTTTTGTTCTTATTTTGACACATTAAGTTAGATTTACAACTTCTTTTATTTTTTACCAAAATTGGAGCAACTTCTGAATTTGACACCTGTACCAATGGAAATTGGCACTTGTTTACCATTTTAGCCATTTTTACCCTATAACTCCAAAACCAATGGTCATAGATGGTACAAACTATACATTTTTTGGAATCCTTATGATTAGACGGACAATATGGCATTCAACATGATTGGAGCATTTTAAAAGTTTGACCCTGTGTAACCTTAAATTGGCCCCTATTGAAAAAGTGACACCACAATTTGAGAGTACTAACTACCCAGCATTTATATAGCGGGTCCATACTAACTACCAAAGGTGTCAAACCTTTTCTGTAGTGGGGGTAAACGATGACGTTTGACCTGGGTCCATGCTCCTGCTCTAATTGCGGTCTTATAGGTCTACTGCATCTTCAAGCCACTAGCATTAACTATTACTAATTTTGCAGTGGTGGTGTCAGCATATTAAAGATCCCAAAATAGTTTGTTTAATCTAAAGGTAAGACCATAACATATCTGACAGTCTTAGTTTATTGAAATTTAGGTATGCCAATCTCATTTTTTTGGAAAGTTTGTTGTAAGAACAAGCTGACTGAACTCTACATGAGCATTCGGGGCCAATCATTAATAATGGGAAAGGATAACTATCATTTACTCGTCTGATGATTCCCTTCACTTCCTACGGAATATATTGGAAGATATGCTGTTAGGCCTTTCCAAATGTCTTGCAAGTCATTTCGAAGGTCCAGACATTCTAATCTACAATTTATATTTTGCATACATAAAAGTATGACCTATAACTAGGCCTACAAAGTGACTATACACAAAATTTAACAAAGCATACCATAGTAGGCCTATGCTTCTTTCTTATTCTAAGACACCTAGAAATAGAATGTCATTGCATTTAGATGTGAAATCACCTCGAGTAGTCTTCCTTTCACTTGATACAGGTTTCCTCCGTGTACCTGACCTTTCTTTATAAAATAAATTCACATATGAGGAAGTATATATTTTTAATTTTATTACGTCAGTATTTTGGCGGCCATTTTGAATTTTCTCCAATTTTGGCTCATGGAGAAAGAACTTATGCTGGTAAGTTATTGGAAATATGCTCAGCTTCAAGGGACGGTATATAGAAGTAAGTCGTATGACTTTTAAAAGTAGAAATGCATGAATTACAAAAAATAAATATGAAATATGTTGCATTTGGCGGCCATTTTGAATTTTTTTACATTTTGACCCCGTTGCACTCAAAACTCAGCAAAGCAACCGGCATTTTCGTAATCAGCACAAAAAATCAGTCTAGAAAAGTTGTTTGAAATGCTTTTACTAAAAAATGCCTGTAATTCCTTAATTAAGCATCTTTTTGAGAATCTCGTCTAGTCTATTATGCATACAATTAGCAATCAAGGTTACAGATAAACAACACCATTGTATGCAGTATGGAGTATGACCTCTGCCATGGTTTTGCATTACAGTTCACATGTTGATGGAGGAAGGGTTTTTTTAATTTAAAATGAAACATATAAATTGACAAATTTCAAAATTGCTTTTCGTCTGGGCAAAATTAAGTCCATTTTTAAAAAAATCCATGTTCTTACTGCATTACTTTGTACTGCGCCATCAACTGTGAAAATGCGCTTTATCAACGCTTATGGGTAATTCGTTCAGCACTGTTTCAGAGTAATAATTATATTTCAAGATAGATTTGGAAGAGTAACGTTACGTGTGTTTGTGTTTGTATTGCTTGTGGTAATTTTCTTTAAGCATGCGAAAAATTATTTATCAAGATAAATTGTATATTTGTATCTGATTTTAATTAGAGTTTGATTTGACCAATCATCTGAGTCATTCCAATACATTCGCTAGTTGTTTGTGTTGCTATGCAAACACTCAAAATACATACTATACAGGATTGAAGTGAGGTCAGGTTTAATTCAATTTAATGGACGATTTATCGAAGTAATCGGTTTCAAATGACAACTTTCGTTGAATTCTTTATATATTAGGGGTATCAAATATATAAAATATGAGCTTTAATACCAGTTGATAACACGGTTTATTGTGGAAAGATAATTGTAAAATATCAGATTACCAGAAAGATTTTTTTTTTAATAAAAGAAACAAATACAATTCTTATTTTATTCCTATTATAGCAACCATTGATCTGACTGAATTTCGAAACTATTCTCTTTGGAAAGACACCGGCCTGGTTTTTTTCAGCTCGATAGGTTGAGCGAGTTCTGTATTAAAGCTAAAGCGACATGCTGGTACCAAGACTCATACTGACTAACGCTATTCTATTGTAATAAGAATGATACCACTTAATAATTATTATAGTTCTTCTTATCGTGTCCAAACACTGTGGTTCTCAAATATGATCCAGCCAGAGATGAGTACAACATCCGGCTGCTTCACTGAATTCCGTAAGGTCCTTGTTTGTACATTTTTGCTCCAGCAATGGGCAGACCAAGAGATGTTCCATTGTCTGTGGAGCTGTTCCACAACCAGAGGTAGTGTCCTGAACTGCTTCCAGGTAGCCCCACTTCTGCAAGGAAACCTTAGATCGGCCAATTCTGGTTCTCAATCTGTTGAGGCATCGCCATTCAGCCCATGATGAGTCAGCTCCAGGTGGGAGATGCTCACCAGGTTCAATACCATAGATGTTACTTGGTTGATGGCAAGTCTTTCTTTCCACAAAGCGACTTTCTTAAGCTCCTTAGAGACTGTTTCAAGAGGTTGGACTTTGGTTAAGAAACTCTCTCTGGATTTAAGGCGATTGTCAGCAGGTATCTGTCCAGACATAGGGTGCTTCACATTAGATACTTGGCAGCTACGCTCTTGCATGCTCGCTACGCTACGACGGATGTCTGGTGGAGCAATTCCTGCTAGGATGTACAAGTTTTCCTTTGGTGTTGGACGGAGGCATCCGGTGATAAGCCGGCAGGAGGCATTTAATGCTGGATCAAGTTTCTTGGCATGGGTTGATCTTTCCCATACAGGGCAAGCATACTCTGCAAATGAGTAGCACAGGCAAGTGCCGTCGATCTTAGGGTATGTGGGCGGGTATCCCATCTTGTGCCAGTGAGCTTGTTCAAGATGTTATTGCGTGAACATACTTTACTCTTCGTCTTCTCGATGTGGGTCTTATAAGAGAGAGTGCGGTCCAAGGTAACTCCCAGGTAGACAGGGTTATCACAGTGCTCCAGGGGTGTTCCAGACCAGGTAACTTTAAGCTGACGTTTGGCTTCACGGTTGCGTAGATGGAAAGCACATACCTGTGTCCTGGATGGATTTGCACGTAGGTGGTTTTCCTCATAATAAGGAGTGAGTTCATCCAAAGCTTTGGAGAGTCTCTCTTCAACAACTGTGAAGTCTGCATCTTGTGCGCTAATTCCAAGGTCGTATGCATAAATAAACCGACAGGTTCCTGCACTCCTAGGTTGGTCGTTGGTATAGATGTTGAACAGGAGAGGTGCAAGTACGCTCCCTTGTGGGAGTCCATTCTTGAGCCTACGTTGTAGTTGATCGGAGTTGATACCTGATAAAATGGAATTACAAAAGTCAAGACGTGAGATGATGTTCGAATGAACCAGAATCGAGGTTGCTATTTCAGATAGGTAATGTGTAATACACCCAATCTGTCTTAAAGATAAACATGCGGAACGGCAGATGTCACTTATATGTTCAGACATGGATAAGGATTGATCAAGTCGAACACCAAGATACTTGACAGAATTTTGAAAGATGATGTCACAGTCCAAAATCCGTATAGTATTACTCTCAATCTGGTTAACACGAGAAGCCTTACCAATGGTCATCACCTCCGTCTCGTCAGTATTAAGCATAAGCTTGTTACTGTCCATCCAACGCAAAATTGCACTAATACATTTTTGAATAGGCACACAATCCTCAGGCGCCCCAGAATATGAAATCTGAGTATCATCGGCGTACTTTTGATACGAACAATTGTACTGATTAATAACATCAGAGAGCGATTTTATATATAACAAAAACAAAACCGGCCCAAGTACCGAGCCCTGCGGGACTCCGTACAAAAGCGGACGCGGATTGGAGACGATAACTGACGATACCAGCGACGATAACTGACTGAGAACGATGGGGAACATTATGAGGTGAACCAAGAAAGTACATTTCCTTTGATACTAAAACTCACTTCGAGACGCCCGAGGAGAACAGAATGGTCAAGCGTGTCGAACGCAGCAGTGAGGTCAAGGAGTGAAATAAGTGAGACTAACTTCTCATCAGATTTGGTCAACAAGTTGTCAATGACACTCAGTATTGCGGTGTCCACGCTGTGACCCTTTCTATACGTTGATTGGTTAGCTTCCAGAAGCTTATGATCTAAAAGGTGTTTCTGTAATTGGCTAAGGCGCGGCTTCCAGTGGGTTACTGACTGCATTCAGTAACGATGCATAGGAATTTGGATTAACTTTCAGTAGCAATAAAAACATTTGCCCGTAGCACTCCATAAAATCTTAGTGCTGGAAGTGAGTGTTTGAACGTCTGATTTGCATCGCTACGCAGTGCTGCCCCAAGTGTTAATACATTGATCCGATAATTAATGTTTGCTTTCCTGTTGGTAGCGCAAATAATAACTTGATTGGTCTTAATTACCTAAGTAGACTCGCCTCTCACTGTGCACGGCTATAGCCTTGATAACCAATACACATGGGTCAACAACATTTACAATTTTAAAACACACATAATGTAGC
>JAMKCH010010293.1:0-47145 GCA_023653785.1 Ophioderma brevispina | reverse complement strand
GGATTAACTTGATTTTAATTATCTTTATAATTCTCTTCTTTTAATCACACATTGGTATCCCTTATATAAAAGATAATTAGCCTAATGAAGCATTAATAATTTAATTTCATGACCAACGTCATCTTCAACCAAAATTGTGGCGTATGGGTGGGACCTGTATGGAGTCACATGAGTTTAGAGACATTTTATGAGTATGTCAAGTCAAACAAGAAAGGTTGTATACATGTAGTATACAACTAATGCATGATTTAAATTTGGTTAAATAGGAATAGATATGATTCATGAAAACAATGCACTTGTACTTAGGGTGCAAGACCTTGAAGACATCATGTGCTCAATAGCCGCCGATCTGTGTATTTTTGCATTTTCAGTATGAAGTTTGTAAATGTCAAACAGGTTTAGTATAGTAGCTATGGGAATACAAATTTTTTGTACCCATCAGTTCATGACATATGGCCAGATAGATACGACTTTGTTGCATTCACATTAATGAATACTTCTTGATTAAAGTGAAATATATGATTAAAACATGTTTTCTTAATTGAAGTGGGACTGTAATAGCTGGGGGCACTCTGATTTGGTTTGGTCGGGGATGCCGATGTGCGGCTGAGGACTCAAAACCCTCAACCATGTGGCATTTTCTCAGCCTAAGGGTCATTTGGAAGAAAGTACCAATTTTTAAGGATTTTGTTTCAAATATACCCATTTTTTTTCAAAATTGTGGCTTTTACCACTGTTTTGAGGCAGTTTTGGGGAAGGATTTCTCATGAAAAAAATGCCATGTCTAAGGATTTCTCAGCCATATGGATAAATGCATTCAGGTAGACAAACATTGCCAGCTTAAAAATTAATACAAAATTAATAACTAAAAAACAGATAAAAATAAAGAAATGACCAATGAAAATTAAAGTAACAATTTTTTTTAAAATAAGACGACAAAATAACTAAAGATAACTGAATGAAAATAAAAACAGATACTAAAAAAGAATGGACCTTTAACCATTTTGGGGGTAAAACGCAAAAAAATCCTAATTTTTTGCTTGCTCTGCTCGCAAAATCTATTTTTTGGCCTATTTAGTTCTTTTTATGTTTTTTAGGGGCTTTTTGGAATGGGGGGGATACCTATTTTGGTATCAATGGAAAAGGAGGACGATAGCAATACACTGGTATTAAAATCTTTATAAGCATCGGGTGCTTTATAACAAATTCTCGAGGGTGGTAACCACCCCCTTGGTAATCCGTGTTACAAAAAAGGCTTGGTAAGACGAGGGTTAATGCATGATTTCAGCAACGATGTAGGTGGTCTGACACTAAAATAAAGGAGAGATTCATATTCCTGGTGTGATTTCCATTCATTTGAACCCTATATTGATATACTTTGCATACTGTTCAGAGTTGACCCCCTGGGGGCCCACCGGGGGGGGGGGGGGGGGGTCTGTGTGAAGGTTACGGAAATCAGCCCTCTGGTCTGTGTAAAAAGTGGTACGCGTGCTCCCTGGTTAGATGTGGTCAACCATAATACACTGCAATGCAATTTTGGAAACTTTCAAACACCTTTTCAAACATTGGCTTTACACAGATTACAAAATGCAGTCAATAGTAGAAATCAAGTGTTTCAATCGGCTATCATAATAATCTGTGCCCAGGGAATCTTTGCAAGTACATGGCAACGGAAATGAGTAAATGGGAGTGGTTCAACCAAAATATGGAACAGTCTTCCTGCAGATCTCCGCTGTGGCTATAATACAATGAGTCTTTCACAGCTTAAAGCATCAACATTTTTAAATCCTACTTAAGCATATTGTGTATATTTTGCCCTGCTTTCTGATATCTTTGTATTATCATTATATTTATATTCACACTGTATTGTATTATTATTTGTATTTTTGCCATTCAATGTTTAATATTTATATTCACACTGTATTGTATTATTTGTATTTTTGCCATTCAATGTTTATATAGTACTTATGTTTATACAAGTACATGTACATTCTGTAAATGCAGGGCCTCCTTGGAAATCAGTGCTTGTGTCACTGAAGGTGCTACCCTGCCTAAAGAAAGCTTAAATAAAATAAATAATCAATGCGAGTGGTTTGTTGTCAGAAACGAGTAACACTTGTATACGTCACAATTAGGCACCCAACTAGGACATTGTTTTCAGCCTGAGCGAGTTAGGCCAGGTTAGTCATGGCCAAGAGGGACTGTTAATTAATTTTTTTTTTTGTCCAGTGCTTCATTTGAACTTAAGTTTGTTTTTGGCCTACATGTAAGTATATGATAAAGAGCACAAATAAAAATCTAAAGGAAGAGTTTTCATGACCTTTAAAATCCTTTTATTTTATTTTGGTGGGGGGTTGAAAATGCCCCTTCATGCTGTGAATAAATTTTATTTCATTTCCCAGGGGGGTATTGGGAAGGTTGTGAGCTGCTGAAATATGAGTAAATGCTCTAAATGCAAAGCTATGCAAAGCTTACATGCTTATTTAAATTAATTATGCCAGAAATACATGTATGGCATTTTCATTTCCAGCAGTGCTGTTAAATTACAATGAAGATTCCAATTCATTTTTCAAAATCTTTTTTATGAAAAATACACAATTTGGGCATTTAATTTTGCAGATATAGTTAATTACCAATGCAACCGTGTCAAAATCTCAAATATTTTGAAAATTGGGTGCACTTTTAAAAAAATGTGCTATTATTGCTTTAGCTTAAAAGAGACACTGACACATTTGAAAAATAGTGCGCCTCTAGATTTTTCAAAATTGATATTTTTGCATGGTTGTAAATCTTGTATACATTAGCCCTCATCATCTGAAATTAGTAAGCCCAAATCGGTGCGCTTACGGGTAAACCGAACAGTTTTATAATTAATGTCGCCGTCAGCAGACGATGCGGAAATGTTAAACACAAACTAACTTACACCAGAGTTGATTCTCATGGCATTCATCTTGTTTGACTTGTCTGTGCCCTTTGCGGTTTTAATATCAATGAGTACGAGTCTGTGATATTCGTGTAATAGGCATATTTATTGATTTAAAAATGGCAAACTGAAAAGTTAGCCTACAAATTACCTGGATGTCTTTAGCCTTTTACTAATTAGCTAATGTCCCTATCAGTTTTAGTAATTATTTTTATGTGTAAAATATATCTTTATTCTTCCAATGGTTTAGACTATATCATTTGCAAGCAAATTGAAGAAATTTTATATTTTTTGAAAATGTGCCAGTGCCCAGTGCCGCTTTAAGAATATTGCATTACTTTTACAAAAAATAGTTTCATATATTTGAATTTAATGATTACTTGTTTCAGGTGAAATATGCAACCAGCCAAATTACTACCAACAGTGTTGACATTAAGGTTTCTAAGGCTGTCTTCAAGGCTGAAGGAAAAGGTAATGTCTTTGGTAAAATAAATCAATATCTCAAACTTGAACCCTGGATAGCATACTTGATCTCATTTTTCAGGATTTGGTAATGAGTAAAGAATGCATGATTCAGATTGAGAGATGAATAAATAGTTAGTTAGAAAAGAAAACAAATAGGAATTAACCATGTGTAATTAGAAAAATAGAACATTTTCCCTTTCAAATCAGAAAAAAATGGTGATAGATGCCAAGGTATGTAGCAAAAGCATCGTGCCAAATTTTTTGTTTAGTGTACTAACCGGTCAGTAAAATGTTGCATCATTTATTTTCTTCAGACATCGAAAGCTCAGAAATCACCTACAAGGCAGAAGATGAAAAAGTCACCTTTACTTTCCCCTCTGAATTGCCGGTTGGTGAAGGCCATCTGCACCTTGAATTCACAGGAGAACTCAATGATAAAATGAAAGGTTTCTACCGCAGTTCTTACACAACACCGGCAGGGGAGAAGCGCACATGTGCAGTGACGCAATTTGAGGTAGGTCAAAGGAAGCCGTAACAGTAAAAGATTACAATCAGGGTAACTAATTGATTCTTGTAGCCAATCCTGAGACTCAAGCAATAGCAATGAATGTCAAAAGAAAGCACGATTTAGTGGTTGAAATTTGTGATGTTATTGCTCCTATTGCTCGGGAACGTAATTAACAGTGCTCCTTGGTTATCTACATATTCATTTTTTTTTTGGTGTCTATAAAGCATGTAAAAATGAAATAACAGCCAAATTACTTGCACATTCACTTTTGGGCATTTATGCTCCATTGCACTGTACCACTGAGTGAGTGTATGTCAGGTGTACAATTCATTATTATATATATCTTAATGTTTCAATTAAGTTCTTTTTGTATATGTAGCTTAAAGGTTCATGTTTCGGTCGTCTTTGGGACCCCAATTTACCCGGAAGTAGTATCAATTTTGATATCAGATGAAAGACCATATTTTTCTCATTGTTGTCTTGAAATTTGAGCCCTCAAACCCATTTCATTCCCAAGATATAAACAAAAAAACAAATTAATGGTTAACCATCAAAATTAGCACAGGATTAAATAGGTCTTTGCAATGTGCATTATTGCTTCTACCATCAAAAGTTTGCAAGTTTGTTTCCCAAGGTCTTTGATGGGGCATATATGTAAGTGCCAGGGTCTCATATCAAGTAGAGAACACAATAGACATAAATTGGAGCAAGCACTTTTAAGATTACATAGATATTTCATTGACAAAACCACCTTTGTCGCACTTTTCTCACCAGGCTACTGACGCCAGAAGAGCCTTCCCTTGCTGGGATGAACCAGCTATCAAGGCAACATTTGACGTGACATTAGTGGTACCCAAGGATAGAGTAGCCCTCTCCAATATGGTAAGAATATGCAATGGAACTTGAGAATATCAGTGTACAAATTTGATTGAAAATCCACTATAGAGGAATGCACAATATCAAGTGTTAGCATTTTGTAAAATGCATCAGATGGTGTTTAATATGTGCTAGTAATACAACGATCCTTATGCATTTATTCCCAAATGGAATTTTCCTGCGCCATTGCAGTTGTTGAAATTGGTGCAAACTTCAACATGAACATTGTATAAGACTGAAATGCAAAAGACGGGTTCTGTTACATAACATCTAACTCCTGCTGATAAGCTGGAATTGCTGTGAGTTTAAAAAATATTGTGCTCACACAATATTTTTCATTATCATGCTCTGAGGTGTCCGATACCCGATAATATCGGATCCTACGCATGATAATGATAAAATTGGATGATTTGCGCCCAATATTTATTGGTCTCGCTATGAGTTTTAAAATATTGGGCTCGACTGCGTCTCACCCAATATTTTTGCAACTCATAGCTCGACCAATAAATTAGGGCTGAATCAATCCAATTTTATTACAAACTCAGAGCGAGACCAATATCTTTGTGTATCATACTCAATTCATCCACTTATATTAGAAACTTGGTACATGTTTGTGGGTAGTGTAGTTGAATTTAATTGCATGAGTTACAGTCAAAATTATGCACTAAAAGAGTACATAATGGGCTGTGGGGACCATCCTTGGCTAGCCGAAATCAGATCGCCAAAAAATCATCTTGTGATTCATCTGGAGAGGTTGTCACATTGAATGAGAGTTGGCACTGTTGTCTGATAAACCACTCTCAAAAGTACATGTTATTATTTTACTGCCATTTTCCCTTATAGAATGTTACAAGTGATGAACCCAGCCCCAACAATGCAGATTTGAGAGTAGTGACCTTTGCCCAGACTCCCTAATGTTACTTAATTATGGCTTCATTGTGGGCGAGTTCGTTTGAGTTGATTATGTTGAGGAAAGTCATACGATGGAAGTCTTGGTCAGAGGTGTTAACACACCAATGGGCAGCAAGGAAACAGGGCCACAATTTGCACTTGAGGTGGTAAGTTGCACATTGTACAGATGACATAGTGTAGGTGAACTTGAAGTGTACATATTCATACAAGATAACACATTGCTTTTATAAGATTGGGTTTTGAAAAGCCAAAAAGTGAAGAAGCTGTAAAAAAAAGTATTTGTAAAAACCCAGCGTTTGAACCATGCAAATCGTACCTTTACTTTTGGAGCATTTTAAGCTGTGGCGGACACAATTTTGACAAACTGATATAGGGTGCCCGATTTAATCACGTGATTTAAATCGTGATTTAAATCGCGATTTAAATCAAAATGATTTTTTTTTTTTTTTAAATCAATGATTTAAATCACTTTTTGTATTAAATAAAAACAAATAATGCAAAATAAATTGTTAAAGACACTTTGAAACTTCTTTTGTAAATCAACTACTGTTATAAAAATAAAAGAGTTTAAACCACGTTTAAGATTCAGATACCCTTTTACATGGTAGCAATGGACACATTTAGGTTTTTTAAAATAAATCATGATTTTTTATGAAACTTGATGTTGATGATTCTAATTTAAAGTTTCTTTAGTTTCTTATGTAATCGAATTGCAAAGTCGTGTAGATACTAGTGAACCTATTACAGTATTACAGTACCATAGTTGACTTAATAAATGCCCCAGACATTTCAGTAGCGTTCACTAGCTTGACCTGTTTTAAAAGTTGGCTTAATCTTGAGAACAAAAATTCCTAAAAAAAAAATTATGCCACAAACTCAGGGGGAAAGCCAAAGCCCGTTGAGTTGTTGTAAACCAATGTAATGACATCCCAAGTACTGCCGGACATAGTGTTTTAGCAAGTATATTATTTGTTGCCAATGTTATAGTGTCATTGACTGGAATTTCCCAATGATGACGTGCCACTGGGGATTTTCCTGTTGTGAGTGTGAGAGAATATTGCAATATAAAACTGGACTTCCCTGGGGGACATTTCCATGCTGACTGCACCACTGGGGGGGGGGATTGTACTGTGAGAATATTGAAATTTATTTAAAACGGGGACTTCTCTGAGGAAGGGAAGTTTCTTATTGTTTACTGGAGATTTTAATGTGAGAGTTCTAATATCCAATATTTATTGGGGGATTTCTTTCAGAAAAAAAAAATCAGAGAATTACCAGGCTGATTTTGAAGCGATTTCAGTTTTGAGTCCGAAAATAAAATAAATATTGAATTGGGCATAATCTCCAAAATACTGTCCACTACCTCTTCCGGCTAGGTTTCAGTTAAGTTATAGGGACTAGTGTATTAGGGAAAGTATATATAATGATTCGGGTTAGATTCCATGTATTTGAAAGAATTCTGGATAATTCCAGATTATGAAACTTAAAAAAATCAAAAAAAAATCCGATTAAAATATCAAAAATCTGATTTATTGTAAATCAAAAAAATTCCGATTTTTTTGATTTTTTAAAAAAATCAAAAAAACCGCCAACCCTGACTGAATAAGAAGGGACATGCAAGAGTACTACCTAGATGGCAAAAATTAAAATGATTCATTGCAGAATATTGCCATATAGGCTACAAAGGTCATGATTGTATGTTATCGCACCCTCTATATGCCCATTCTCAATAGAGAGATGTGAAACTAGATTTTAAAGAAAGGTCATATTTGCCGCAATGAAATTCGTTAAAAAATTACATGGATGAAGTTGTGGAATAAATAATCTATATTGGTCGTCTCAAAAGGTGTCGTGTTGATATTTGTTTTATTTATTTTGTCATAATAACTGAGACTTTCAAAACAGCTCTGTGACAAGTTGTACCAGTCAGTATTGTGTTCCTCCTTTTTAATACAACCAGTGATTAAGGGGTTCAACCGATAATCGGATTGGATATCGTTTTCGGGTCGATATTACCCATATCGGTAAATATCGGATCGGCAAAAAAAAGGGCTTTCTTACCGATATGTGAGAGAAACCAAAAGCAGCAGCAATCTCTGTTATGCTGAAATTTATGTTTTGGTTTGTTTTTAATCCAATCTGAGATTCGTATTTTTGTAAATGCAACAAGAAGAAAATATCCTTAATGTGACATACATACTCAATGGAACTGTAATTTTGTTAAGAATAACCCCAATACAGCTAAAAAAACAAAGAAAAAGCCAAATAGCTGTTAAAAAATACAGGTATCATCTACTTTTTTATAGTTTTATAATTCCTGGATAACCCTATAGTTACCCATTGCATTAACCGGGGATTATAGGGGTGATTCAAAGAAACTTATAAAAATACAAAGAAGTATATTATGGTACCGTAATTTTTTTGAACAGCTATTTGTCTTTCTTTTTTAGTGTAGGGGGTTGGTTAATTTTGCAAAATTAACATTTCACATGTTCTTTGGACATTCTGATTTGAGTATGTATGCATTAGGATATTTCTTCTTGTTGCATTTATAAAAAAAAAAATACTATTCTAAGATTGGATTAATAGAAACCAAAACATCAATTTTTCAACATAAAAAAGACTTCTGCTGTGCTGACGTTTTGGTTTCTCTAAATATCGGTAAGAAAGCCAATTTTAAATGTATTTTGATATGATATTTAGACAATATAAACGCCTCAACAAATATCAGATCGGATATCGCCGATATTAAAAATGTACTATCGGGTTATCAGGATCGGAAGGACAAGAGTCATGGCGTTGGACCCCTACCAGTGATCATGTTGAAAACACAAACCTAAATTACAAGGATAGGTGTAGATCATTACAAGGCCATTCAGTGCCCTGGGAATGCTCCCCTGGATCTGTCAAAGACAATGGTTTCATTTTCAAAGGTTTCAATCAGATCAGATGGCATTTCTTGGAAGGAGCTTCCCAAATTCCCCTGATTTAGCCCATGCTAATGCCATGTTCTTTTGTTGCCCAGGATTACTCATGTAACCACACATACTGGGATTGCAAAATTTTCCGACTAAATTGGCATGTGAATTGTGACCATAATCAGAAAAAGGTAGACAGGTTTCAGGTGTGGGAATTAATATTTGATAGATGGAGAATTCATAGTTCCTCATACGCAATATGTAGATTTAAAAATTTATTTGAAAATATTAAGGCTGGTAAGCCCCCTCATCTTTGTGCTCAGGTTGCCACCAAGACAATGGCCCTTTTTACAAGACTACTTCAATATTGGCTTCCCATTGCCAAAGATCGACCGTATAGCTTATTCCAGACTTTGCTGCTTGCTATGGAAAATTGGGGGGCCTTGTCACACTTACAGGTAGGTGAATAGCGAAAATGGACTGGAATGTTAAAATGCGAAAAAATGTCCAATATTTTAGAGTGTCAATTCAAGAGCTCATGCTTTTGCAACTCACAGTGACAGTCTGGATGGAACCATGCTTTGTATGACCAAATCATTCCACATTTCAAATAAGTAAGTTACAAAAAAAGTGAAGGAATCCGTGGACCCTCCCGAGAACAGTCATGCTTTTAAGTACATTGTCCCGGCCTAACGAGTTCGGAACGGGGACTATGAAATGAGCAGTGTCCGTCCGTCCGTCGCCGTCCGTTCGGTTCGTCGGTGACAAAAAAATTTAACCCATGTTGTATACGATTTATCTGGAGTCCGTGTTTTAGGGCGACAATGATGTAACTGGTTGGAAAGAAGCGGGTTGATGAGTCTCGACCTGATTAGATTGTGGCCGTTAAAATATATGCTAAGTAAGTATCTAATTTGAATAATTTATGAGAATGTTCCTGCAAGGCCTTGTGTAAAGTTTTCTGGAGTGCCGTACGTATTAAGGCGTATAATGATGTAACGTGGTGGAAGGGGGCGGCTGAAGGTTCTTGACATGATTAGATTTGGGCGTATTTCGGGACAAATTGCGTATGCAGATGAGTAGATTATTAATATGCAAAAATCAGCGTAATTGCTTAATATTTTGGATACGGTACAATCGGGATAATCAAAATTCTGCGCTGCCATGAAAAGCCTATCATGAGGGGCATCTTTGGAATTTGTGAAAAGTATGATGAATATTCTTAGTGTATGGCAAATGAGACTAATTAAATATGCGTAATTGCCTGTATCTCTGAAAATGGACATCGGATAGGCAAAATTCCTCGCTACATGAGATACGATGGGTGTTAGGGAGGGGGTGAGGTCGCTTGCGGGGTTGTGGTTGTGGTATTGCTTGGGGGGTTGGGTAGTGCGGGGTGTTGGGGTGAGGGGGGGGGGTGTTGCTGGGTTGGGGAGGGGTTGGGGTGTTGATGTGTGGGGGAGGTGGTGGGAGTGTGGGGGTTTTGGGTAGGGATGAGGGGTTGAATGGTGTTGGGGAGGGGAATGGCGGGTTGCAGGTGTTGGGGAAAGGGTGAGGTTGTTGTTACAGTGGTATTGGGGGTTGGGGTGTTGGGAGAGGGCGTGGGATTTTGGGGGTGTTAGGGAGGGGTGGGGTTTGGTTTTGCGGGATGTGGGAAGGGGGGGGTGGAGTGTTGATGGGTAGGTATTGGGGAGGGGGGTGGGGTGTTGAAGTTGAATTATGCATGTTAGTGATCGCAACATTCGGCGGGGAGGGACATATTTAGCGCATCGCGTTAAATACGAGTTCGCCTTGTTGGTACTACAATAATACCTATGAAAATATGTGCAGTCTTACAGAGGCACTATCAGTGAGTGCTACATCAGAAAATGAGAAAAAAAAAATCAAAAATCAGATTTTTGCATGCCTTTAACAAGTATAGGACCAAAAAGAAACCTAATATGGACAAAATAGGATATCCGTTTCTATAACCCTAGGCTTCATGTCTGCTGAATGCAGTAAAAGTTAGTATGGTTAAGTATCTAGAGTTCCATTGCTTAACTTCCCTACTCTATATAAATGCCCGAGTGCTGACAAGATGGCAGTTGGTAATGCTTTTAAGTCTTTGATATGACCCGGTCGGGATTTGAACTCATGGCTTGCGATCTGCTGAGAGACATGCTTTAGCCAACTTTGAGGCCAACATTGTATTCAAGCTATTTAGTGCCATACGTAGAAAGATAGATTGCCTATAGATGTTTAAACTTGATAACTTTGTAAGCAACCTTTTAGTGCATACCACAGATAATGTTAAAAAATTGGATGACATTGGTGCTGCAAAACCTATGGTTGGTTTTTAAATGAATGTATTCGTTGCAGTGGTTTTGAGAGATATACTTCACATGGATGGTTGCATCATTATTACAATAATAGTCACTCAATCTATGAAAAAAACTAGGTACACACTGGACAAATTGCTACAGAGGTTTTCTTGCTGGAATGGTGCAGTAAAATATCTCCCAAACAACTTATCAAAAAGGTAGAAAAAGGGAAGCCTGGCAAGACATGCTAATTTGCATTTATCTTACGTGGACGTACACGCCCATATTTCGACAAATGTATATAACTCATAAATGCATGTTTAGGGAGATTTTCCATTTTTCTGTTAGTGTTTGAACATGTTTTGCATAGCTATGCCTGCAAAGTGTGTAGCACTTGCAATTGATATATTAAAAGTGGAAAGTGATGGTCATTATTCAAGATGGCCGCAATTTTCCCGCCAAAAATTAATTTTGCATTCTAGATTATTTGTCAGACTGCAAGCGGGATGGGGAGATCTTTATTTAGCAAATTATTATCAGAGAGTATTTATTCAAACACATTGGGTCTACTACTGCCGGGGGCACTCCCTATGCGAAGTGATGGGTATGTGCCTCGGGCAGGTGAAAAATAGGGTCCTTTCCCGGGTTCTTTCAGATAAAATGTACCCAAAAATACGGGGTCATTCGGTACACAAGCTGAATAAAATGGGGTCTTCCAGTATGAAACTTTAAGAAGGGGGCCCGGGGAGGGTTCTCGGGTTTGTTGGGTACCCATGCTCGTTCCAGGGGTTCTGAAAGTGACCCCTAATGGGACCAATTTTCAGTAAAAATATACCCTAACGGGACCAGTTTTTGGCGAGATTTCAGTGAAAATATACCCTAACGGGACCAATTTGCAGTGAAATTATACCCCTTGCAGGACCTGTTCAAAATACGTGAATAAAATATATACCATTAAAATATCCAATATACAAGAAAAATGACACTTGTGCTACTGCAAGAAAAATTACACACTGAGGGTTATTTTGCTGATATGTTTAGGTTAATTTTTCCTATTTGTATCATTGAACCAGTCACAATCACAACTGAATTTGATACCCCTAGCGGGACTAGAACTTGATTATTGTGAATTTGATACCCCTAAAAAAAAAAAAAAAAAAAATTTTTGGAATGAGCATGGGTACCCGACCAAAATCCAAGAACCCCCCCCCCCCCGGGAAGGGGGCCAATGATGTTAAAACCTGAAGTTAAAATAGGAAGTGCCTCTTTTCCAATTTCCGAGTTCAAATTCCCATGAAGTTATAAAATTGCTGCCATGAAATTCTAAAATTGTTAACAATGTGCACATAGGCTGCGAAAATTTTGAATTTGGGTGTTCAAATTATTTTAAAAAGTGGATAATTTTATGCAAACTTGTGATAAAAGTGGATAGCAGGAAAGAAGAAAATGGGGGTCATTGAGTATGTAAACATTTTCAAAAGGGATTCATTGGGTAATAGCCTGGGTAATAGGTGGGACAGCAGCATAAGAAGACGGTCAAGCATTCTAGACGACACCAAAGTCAGCATCTCAAAGACCTTGACTACGCAGCTCTAACAGGGGATGTGATATGTGCTGCACAAAATCTACTACAAAGCATCATTTGAGAATGCTGCAGATACAGTTAGCCTACATCTAAATGCCAAAGAAACGGAATGGAATACATGACCGTCAATGAGGAAGAGAAACTTATCTAGATGTACTACACACGGTACCCAACTCAAAAAGGTTAGACCTCATCACCTCGGGTCCAATGTTGGACAGCAAGAAAGACTCAAGAGTTAAAGGGCCGTGGCCTGATCGCTAATAGCATCGTCCCCATACTCCAAGATTTTCCCAGAAGTGGTCAACATTTTGGTATTTGAAGAAAGCTACTAATTTTCTCATATATACCCTGTGAAATCTTAGGGCTAAAGGATATTTGGTTTGGAAGTTATGAGCGAAAATGTATCCTATTTTGGTCGACCTATATTAATTTTACACACATAGGGCGAAGAAAATCAAGTTTTTAGCTCTCACATGAAAACAGGTTGCAATATCAGGGCAAAACTCTACAGATAGGGTTTAGGGGTGCAGACCATTCTATCAAGATGCAAATTTTATTTACTTAAATCGGGTCGTCCCCTTTTAATATATTGAATAATAACCAAAATATAGGCAAAAATGGCACATAGGTTTTATGCTAATTAGCATGTCTTGCCATGCTTCCTTTTTTCTACCTTTTTGATATGTTGTTCGGGAGGGTTTGTACAACAAGTTACAGCAAGAAAACCTTCTGTAGCCATTTTGTCCAGGTCATACCGTAGATTGAGTGGACTATAAATGCTCCCCCTTAAAATGATTTAAAGGCACTATCAGTGATTTGCTCAAACAGAAAATAGAAAAAAATCATCAAAAATCAGATTTTTGCATGTTTATAGCAAGCTTAATTAGGTAGCCTAACATACCTCACAAGTTATAGGACCAAAAGCAACGTAATAAGGACGAAATCGGATATTTTAGTCATTACTCTCCATACGGACACTTACTACAACACATAATTGAATGGAGATGCATATCTTTGGACACTGCTGTTTTCTTTTTTTTCTATCAGTTTTTTGCTTGGAAAAAATAACTTACGAGAATTCTACAAACATATTCTTCACTTTTAAGCTTATTTCTGCAAATTTGAAATATTTTGACTCTCTTGGGTAAATCACTGATAGTGTCTTTAACTAAATACCAGGGTACTCTCTATGTCAAATATAGTAATTCATCTCATATTGTTTTTTCCATACAGAGAAACTGCTCTACTAGTTGACCCCAAGAACTCCTCTTCTGCTTCCAAACAATGGGTTGCCTTAGTTGTAGGTAAATCACTTGCAAGATTATATGAACACTCTAATGTTAGCTTATGTGGTACTTTATGTGATCAAATAATACATTAAAGGGCCATAGCCTTGTTCCCCCAAACTTGCCTTAAAAATTTAGATTTTTATATCATCTTAACCATTGGCCCAAAGATTTATTGCCATTTGGTCTAATCCCATTTGGTCTAATAGCAATTTGGTCTAACTTCAATTGGTCTAAACCCACATTGTCTAATACCAATTTGTCTAATAACCATTAAGTCTAACATCCAATTCATCTAACAACCAAAATGTGTAATAGCCATTTGGTCTAATTCCCATCTAGTCTAATGCCCATTCCGTCTACTACTATTTGGTCTAATAACTACAAACACCATTTGGTCTATGAGTATTAAACCAGATGGATATTAGACCAGATGGATATTAGACCAGATGGATATTAGACCAAATGGATATGAGACCAATTGGGTATTAGACCAAATGGATATTAGACAAAATGAATATTAGACCAGATGAGTATTAGACCAATTGGCATTAGCCCAAATCGGTCATAGACGATATGGATATTAGACGATATGAGATTTAGACCAGATGAATATGAGACTACATGGCTATTAGATTAAATGGTTATTAGCCTAAATGGTTATTAGACTAAATGGTATTAGACCAATTGGAGTTAGCCAAAATGGCAATTAGACCAAGTGGGATTAGACCAAATGGCAAGTCACTGGCCCAAATATAGTGTGCATTCCTAGTCTGGTATGGAAGAGTCTACTTTGAAAAAGAAAGTTGTATTTTCTATCTGTATGCAAACAGGAATTTTACAATATGCTTGTTTTGAGATTGTGGTTCTAAATCATGGTCCAGGACCATAGCCAGTTAAATTATTTCATAGGGCAGTTATTCACTATTTTCTACTATATTATATGGGGGAAAAAATCCGAAATTTTGTCAAATTGAGTTGCATCTTTTTGCTTGAGTAAAGAGTCAAGACTAGACTACAAGTCGGGCGATTATCCATTTTTAGGTCATCGGATGCAATTGGAAAGACCTTATGTTGGCATGATCTGTGTGTCTGTCTGTCTGTGAATGTGTGTCAAACATTTAGTACAGACTGTCCCAAAAAACTATCCAATCAAAGATTATTTTTTTGGCAGCACATGTAAGAAGTTCATCTCAAGTGAAGTTTTACTGATGTCTTTTTGGAGTATTCCAGCTTTCATGAGATTTTTTAGTTGGGGTAATTTGGGGGCCTGGTTTCCGGGTTATTGCTAATTATCTGAGAGAGTTCAAAACCTGGTTTTTTTGGGCCAGTTTCGGCATCCCGATACAACAAAGTTTGCCATTGAAAATCACCTTCAAGAGAACATTCTTTATTAAAAATTTAAATAAAAGTAGGTATAAAGTGGCTGCTTCTTGTGATAGAACATATTTATAACTTATAAATGTCGCAGGTCTAATAAATACTGTAGCATTGGGAAATTCAATTCAATCAAAACAGTCTGTGTTTGTCTCTTGTTACTTCAGGTTTCAGCAGAAGGTAAGAAACCTAAAAAACACCTTGTTTGAAAGTAAAAACTGGTGACCTAACTTTGAACACCAACCATCCTGCCTTTAATTGCTCTTTGTTGAACACTGCTTTCTTCATTTTCTTTCATCATATTCCTCCCTGGGCAGTCAAATTCCCCAAATTTCATTTCATTAGGCCCTGCACCCTTGATTTTTAGTGTCTTGTTGCTCGGCCGGGTCCGGAATTGGCTTCCGGGTAATAATTCATTATTTGTAAATAATCACTATTTGTAAATAACTAGAATTTCCATTAAGTGTTTTTCCCTCTCTCTCTAATCCATATGGGACTCAAATCATCAGTGACAGGTCACGGTGGCTGCCCTACTAATCAGGCTCAATATATATTTACAGGTAGATTGCAGGTGGTATATACTACCAGACTTGGAGTCAGGGTGTGTTCATCTGTCCAGCTATTCTAATTATAATATAATCCAAAAATCAGTTAAACTTATTAGTTTTTTCTCAGGTGTCAGCACTCACTGCAAAAATGGATAAAATTAAGTCTGGTATAGAAAATTGTAACTACTTATTCTCCAGGCAGACAAGGATGAATATTTATATTCATATTCTGGTACAGGCCTTAATGAATTCATCATTCTGGTATAGTTTTAACGGCCCACACTTGGTGACAAAATAGCCTATATCTAGTGTAATTGTAACTCAAATGAGTCAAAGGTTCATTAGAATGAAAAAAACAGTAATCATTTTTTTATTTCACCATACAGTCATACCAACTCTTTGACAGATATTCAAGAAGAGATATCAATATCACAATTCCAGCTACATGTCCAGATCATATGTACACCAAATTTCCTCTTTGAAAAGTGCGTGTTTTTGTAGCTTTTTTTTGTCCTTGATCCCACAGAAAATACTTGTCTCACAATGGTTATAATTAACCCTTGTTTTCACCTGTTCTGGTCTCAATCATAAATTATTGGTGGATATTAGGCAAACTGAGGAACATTTTTTTTTGGGGAGGAGGGGGGGTTTAGAGGTGTGGAAATCATGATTTATTTGGTGGGGGACAGGACACAAAAATCAACAGATTGTAGCTGATGATTTGGCCAGTGGTAATACCGATATTGGTGTGGTATTTTTTTGTCTCCCCCCCCCGCCACCACCTCCCCCCCCCCCCCCCTCCCGATAATGTAGGAGGGAAGAGGGCCTTGAGGTAGGGTGGGTGGGTGGGAGACGGTGGTTGGGGATGGGGGATGGGGGTTTGGCTCAAAAAAACGGCCCTGCCAGTCTCCTCTGCAATTTCTTTCAGAATATGTCCTTTGAATGGCATTTTACGTCTTTAGGAAACGAGGAGACATTATACAGGAAGTGTTTGCTTTTATTCTATGCAAATCGCTGAAACATAGTTGTTATGTCCAATTGAAAGTCAAAATTAATTGACAAAATAAGAAATGATTCTCACTCGTCGTAAATTTTAAACTCTCCAACAAGAAACTAAAAATCAAGTGTTGCAGGGCCTTATACTTGTCCCCCTGAGAGTGGTCCCCCTCATTTCAAAATCCCCCACACATCATATTTCCTGGTGCTTTTCACTGAAAAAATAATATATTGATTATTCACTGCTTATACTACATCACACCCTGATCTGTAACAATTTCTTTTGTTTGAAAAGGTTAATCCCACATGATGCCCATGCCTTATCCTTTTAGTTTCTTTGAATCTTCAGGTGAAACTGGCCCAGGTGGGTATTTTTATCCTTTTGTGTTCACTGACTATATCTCCGCTTAGGGTCCATCAAATTAGATGGAATAAAAGCGAGAATTTAGCTTGGATCTTGTTTAACAAGTAAAGTAAAAACATCTGGCAAAAATGAACAGTTTATATTTTTTATAATTTTTAGTTTGATTGTATAGTTTTTATTGGGACAGTCTGTATACACCTTTTGGTTGACACTTTTACTATACACCTTTTGGTTGACACTTTTTCAACTTACTGTAACATTTTAGCACAGTGGATCAAGTTCATACTTGGTATACTATGCTTATACATTGAGGCAAGGTATGTGGGGAAACAGATGGGAAGGTCAAAACATCATTCAGGGGTCACATAGGGTCATTATATTTCTCTATGACCACATACACTATGAGTTACAATATGCTCATCCACCAAGGACACAGTTCAGTGGGTTGTACTTATACATGCATTGACATGAACTGACCTTGTGTGATCTGGGTATCATGTATCATACCCAAAAACCAAGGGGTGTATTGGTATAGAGGCTTTCATTTGAAGAGCAAATCAGAGAAGCTTGATTTACCACATTCCTCCAGAAATGTGAAACATAGCTTTAACCCCCTGGACACTACCATGTACGATACAATCTGCCTGATTGGCTCAACCTGAGATAGCCCTCTGAGTAACCAATCAAAATAGTGCTTCTATATCTCTGTGTAAACCATACCAACGTTCTTACAGTATCTCTGATTTGCTTATTACATGATATTACCTGCCAAGTAACCAATAAAAATAGTGCTTAGATGCCGATACATAGGCAGGTAGTGCACAGCGGGTTAACAAGATAAACATATATGAATGAGCGAATTAAAACAAATATTTTGAAGTTATAATCTGCATGTGATGTGATAAGCACTCTTATTATTTCAAAATAATCAGTTCTCAGAAAACTTGAATTGTCTTGTATCAGTGAGTCAATCAATTGGCATTGTTTTTGTTATCTGTGTAAAGTATAACATTGCATGAAATGAAGTGAATTGTAATTTATCTATTGCTTGTTTCATTCATAGGTCATGAACTGGCACATCAATGGTTTGGTAACTTAGTCACAATGGTAAGTACTGTGTAATTGGGGAATCAGAAATTTATTATTTCACTTACTCTAGTAGCTCATGGTGGTTTTGTATGCAATATATGTCCAGAGCTAAACTCCTCAGGAATCCACTAATTGAAGGTCCAGGAACAATATTTGGTTGGTAACATAATTCCCACTGACGCCGAAAATGCTGAAATGGCCACGCCCTTTTTTGGGGGGGGTCACGCCCTTATTGAGCGAAGTACTACCGACTGTATCTACAGAACCGTTGGACCTAGGAGGTTGCGAGACCACTCAAAATGTGTGGAATGGCCACATTATTGGGGTCAGTAATACATTATTATATCCAAAAGTCAAAGGTTTTTGAGATAATTGTCAAAATCCGATTTCAGCATGTTGCGCACTATACAATTATGAATGAATTTATAAGGTTTTCATGCCAAAACAGGAAGGGAGTTCCCCATACACCTTGGATTTTGCTCTAACTCTCCTCAGGGATAATTTTTGGGGTAGCTAAGGGTATGTCACAAATAGAAAATTAATATTCCTTTCTGTTCTCAAACGACAGCCCGTCAAAATTTGTGACCTTGAGCAAAATTGGGTAATATTAGGTGGAAACCGTGCATTCAAGATTCAAGATAATTTATTTCCACATACAATGACAACATTAACAAATATATAGTAAGTGCTGTTATAATAGTGTATTTGCTCCACAACTCAATCAGTTATGACGTTTGTATTGCACAGAGCTATTGACCATTTGGCTCTCAACTGGGATATAATCTGCATTTTAATGTTACTCCTTTCGTTTTCATGGGGGGGGGGCAAAAATGGCCCATCGTAAAGTGAAAATAGATTAGTTGGCGAAGGGGGACTACAGCAATGCTCCCCGTCCGTGTGTGCGTGTGTGTCCCACAAGATATCTTTGGAACTAAGCAAGTGTGGGTGTCCATCTTCGCAACAGATGTATCTTGAGTACGCGCTGGGTGGGATCCGAAGTGGGTCATGTGTCATGGGTCAAAGGTCAAATGTGGTAAAAAATATGGTAAAAAATAGGGTTAAATTGCTATAAACCTTGTCAACACGATATCTTGAGATCTAAGCAAGTGTGGGTGTTCATCTTTGCACCATATATGTCGCTTAAAGGTACGTGGACACGGCTGAGTAGACATTTCTTAATTTCTTACATTTCGTACCTCAACAGTATCCTGATAATATCGCAACACAGATTTTGAAAAGTGAATATCGGGAAAGTGTTAAATTTCAAGGATAAATATACCCAAACTGACAGGGCCTTCTCCTGTTTTCGCGAACGCGTATCAAGATGCTGGAGTTGGATTTGACCCTGTTAATGACGTCAGAGTAACAAGTTGTAAACAAAGCTCACATTGTGACACACGCACAGTGCTGTGCATAACAGCAGGACCAATAGGGCATCGACATGATGCTTGACTTCATGACACATTGCACGACGACGAAAAAACTGTGATCTATAGCTATTATTTATCATTATTTAAACAATAATTAAATCAATTCAAATTTCGAAAATTTACTGTGTGAAACACCTGCATGGGGCAACGAAGTCTGGTCTTGTTAAGCGGACGAACAAAACCCACTCCAGGTGTCTCTCCTTGTCGGTTTCTTTGTCTTGGAACTTGAATAAAGCTATTCTGTTCTGATTCTCCTTGTCTGTAAGGTCGCCGCTGGTGCAGCCGTCGACAATACAGCGCATTATAATATCGTAATTTTGAGGCACCAAATCAAGAAAAATTATGCCATATGATACAACAAGTACGACGCATATACCGCGAGAAGTCAACTGTGTACGTATGCAAGAAAAATGGGCCACGCGCATGTCCATTCCACGATGATGATCATGACGCGTATCGCGTATTTGTTACTCGGACGTCACTTCCGGGTCATCGCTGCCAGCGCGATAATCACTTTCGTTTTGGAATTTCCTTTGAAAGCTTGTCCAAAACACATGATATTATGCCCAATTTTTATCAAATATACGGCTTCTCAATTACTGCTTCATGAAGATTTTACATTGATACCAATACATACTATGAATGAAACCATTTTTTGGTGGTATTATAAGTATGTTTAAGGCATGTCCATGGACCTTTAAGTAGGCGGCAGATGAGTTTGGAGATGGGTCATGTGCCATGGGTCAAAGGTCAAATGTGGTCAAAAATTGCTTTAAACCTTGTCATTGTGCTAGGATGAGAAAACTTGGTGGGTGTTCTCAACATTCGGTGCCGAAAATTTTGAAGTCATTTCCAGGTCATTGGGGTCTCAGGTCAAATCCCTGACATGCTGGGAGGATATAACTTGGTGGGTTGGTCAATTTCAGTGCCGAAAACTTTGAAGGGGTCATTCAAGGTCATGCGGGGTCATCCAAGGTCAAATCACTTTGCATGGTTGTATGTCCTGAACCTGGTGAGTGCAGTCACATTTTAGTCCATTTTTTCAAGTCTCTGGGGTCATCTGAGGTCAATTCACTGCAAATGGTTGATTGGTCATGAAACTTGGTGGGTGTGGTCAACATTCAGTGCGGAAAATTTTGAAGGTAATTTCAGAGGTCATGTAGGGCTATCCAGTCAAACAACTACAATTGTGGTATGGTCATGAAACTTGGGGTGAAGTCAACATTGATTTTTCAAGGTCACCTGGGATCAGCCAATGTATTGACCTGCTATGGTAAAGAGCCTCGCTGGTTTCCATCACAATCCTCCCTATGATCTTTAGTTTAATGAGCTTTTCCTCCTTTTAACTACCCGCGACGATCGGGAACTTTGTGGTTCGAGAACCGCCTTGTCCCATTTTATCGGGACTAACAGCATGGTTAACTGCTGCTGAAAGGCCCTGTAAATGACTAAAGCACTAACTGTAAGCCTGTACTAAACAGGCAAAAGATCAAAGATTTCCATGCCCCTAAAAGTCCCCCACCCCCCATGGTCGCATGAAAGAATTGCTAAAATTACTCAAACTGAAAATTTCTGAACTACGTGCCATGGGAGTAGGATAAAAAAGAGACTTTATTCATTGCATCTTAAAGAGCACTCTTTCAAGATGTCAGAATTATTGAAATTGTTTTTGTATTTGATTTCTTCACAATGAGTCATGCAAAAATATTACCAGCCACATTTTTTATTGCATTACGGTATCTCTATGCGACCCGCAGTGCACAGTGGCGTAGCCAGACCTGACTTCTTCTCTTCTCCTTTGCCCATTTTCTCTTCCCTCTATTTCTCTTCCTCTTGCCTTTTCTCTTCTTCCTCTTTTTTCTTTCTCCTTTTCTCACACCACCCTCTCTTTCCTTCCATTTTTAACTCCCCTTCCTGGGGGGGGGGGGTTTCTTGATTTTTTCCTCTTTCATGGTCACAGGCATGCAGTTGTTGCTTTTAGATCACTTAAGACCCGCATTTAACTGCTATTTAAGTCCCTAAAAAATGGAACAAATATACTTCAGTTTTACGATGGGCCCATTTGACCCCCACCATGAAAACGAAAAGGAAGTACATTAAAATCTGATTATATCCTCAGTTTGAAATCCAAATTGTCATAGCTCTGTGCTCTGATTGAGTTGAGAAACAAAATACGCCGTTATAATAGCACTTACAAAGTCACGGTTTTCACCTAATATTAACCAATTTTGCTCAAGGTCCCAAATTTTGACGGCTGACGTGTGAGAAATGAAGGAATATTTCAATTTCTTTTGGTGACCTACCCTTAGCAGAAATAAGCCCAAAACTCCCCGATTAGAATGTTTTTTTCCTTGAACCTCCGGATGCATTTGCTCCCCTTCGCACCCTCTTAGATACGTTAATCTTAAATAGACACAATATAAAGTTACCAATGTATTCCCAACACAGGCACTGGCACAAAAAAATGATTTGCTGTGGAATATGAGAATTTTCCTAAATGTTGATTTTGTTTTATTTGTTTTGAATGATCCATAGTCTAGGTGTATTGAATATGAAGATAGGAATAGATTAGCAAGAAAGACAGATAGATAAATAGATAACATTAAAAAGATCTCTGTTCTATTGTGGCCCGTAACTTCCATGACGGTAGGTGTTTTTGTTTTATTTTCTTCAAATGATACTACAAATCCAAACAAAATGTAATCATTTTTATTTCCCTGTTTTGCTTTACTTATTAACATTAGAAATCAATCTGTTTTGCAAAAATCCATACATACAGCAATTTTTAAAAAAAAAAAGCCCATAAAATGCCAAATCAGGTTGGTCAGACCTGTTAAGTAGGTTTCCCCCTCGCTTGGGGTGTAATTTACTTAACTCTGTGTACTTGGCTTTCTTAATGTGTAAAGTTAAAAGAATGTGTACTTGACCACAACCTTATATCAAAGTTAAACTTTAAAGTGACCTTCATTGTCTGTAAAAAAGTTCACTGAATGTTGCTCAATAAAGATTCCACAACATAATACTCTACAATAGGGTTATTATTTTCTCAAAACTATAGTGACCTTGTGCAAGAGAGTCTACAAATTAGAGAATAAAAGTTGGGATTAGGTTTGCCTATCCAACATTTACATACTATAAAATAGTGCCCCAGCTTAGACCGGCAATTATCAGGCGAGTTAGAGATGATCCTGATATTTTCTTGGCAAGTCATCTTATCTATTATTATGCATTGTGTGCAATACTGCAGCGCGAGTAGCGCGTACCGCCCAACACTGCACAATATTCAAAAATATAGCAGCGTGTCAAGCAAATACTCTGCTTTTATTGTTTTTGAAGCCATTTAAAACTATTTTGTCCAAGTCAGCTTTCTTCCTGCATAATAAGAATAATATTGGATGCGTTTTTCGGCTGATACCAGAAAATATCTCCCTCGCCAAGCAAATCAAAAATCAGGCTCGGCTTCGACTCGCCTTGATATTTGATCTAGCTGGGCATTTTTCTGTTTCAACCTCAGCCATCCAATATTATATAATTATCAAACCAAAAAAGCACCAGTATTATTATTATAAAAGAGCCGACTGAACAAAAATAGTTTCAAAAATGTTTTTAAAATGCATGTCAATATAATTAAAGTATTGCACGGTACACGGTAAGCAATCTGAAAAAGTTTCGCTATAATGCTTTTAATCTACCGCACGTAAGTGAATCAGTGTGCAATGCAATAGTCACAGCATAAATCATGTATCATTGGATTCAAACGTATGCACATGCACTAAAATGCAGTGTGTAAAACCGGCTGTCTGATATATTGACGTCACTGACTGGAAGGTAACAGGAGTATAGCCCAGTTTTCCCCGCGATTTATGCTAATCGAGCATATTGCACTTTTTAAATGAATTCTTGATGGCAATATAGTTAATCCACTCTAGATGGATGCCCCACTGTGATCCCAAAGCGGGGTGGCCTTACTTCTGCTGGTAGAAGTGGATAACCCTGACATTGTAGAAGATGAATTTATTGATACTTTTGATTTCATCCTTGTTCACTTAACTGGCAATATGTCTGGCACCCCTTGCCGGCCTCCTCATGATTTACATGTAAGGGAATACATAAAGGTTGCAGCACACGCTGCACCATAAAACATTCCAGGATTAGGACTACAATTAATGGTGGTCTGTATTCAGAATTCCTTATTTCTCATACAAGGAGTGGTGGACTCATCTTTGGCTGAATGAAGGATTTGCCTCCTGGATAGAATATCTATGTGTAGATCACTGTCTTCCAGAGTATGACATCTGGACACAATTTATGACCACTGACTCACCAGGGCTCTAGGACTTGATGCTCTCTCTACTAGTCATCCAATTGAGGTAGGTATATAAAGATGGGTTGTTCGTAGTAAGTTTAGGATTTATTGGTGAAGGAATTTGGGCTATTTTTTTCATTAATAAAGTACACCAGATTCTTCCATTATGGATACCAGAAACACAGGCTATTTTGATTATATGTGGAGAAGCAGTTTTGGTTAACAGCATTTCACAACTTTGAAAATATCTGCAAACTCCACTCCCAAGTTTCCTACCCCCATGCCCGTATGCATAGATGCAACATAGATCTCTCATTTAAGACAATGTATATGACTTTTCATGGTTCCTGTTACAAGTAGTTGCATAATTAGTGATTGTTTATTACATTTAAATTTCCATTTGTCAAATCACTGAATTTGTTAGCAGTTCCTGTTTAAATGTTTCAAGCGCTAAAGATTCACTGTTTGTGTATTACTTGTGTGCTGTCTTCATGCTGCGATCCTAAATGACTCTTATTGTCCATACTCAAAAGTCTATCCAGGATAGAGATTTGTGTGGTGACAAAATTCTTGCGTGTTGTGCAGGGGCACCTTGTATTGGTCTGTGCCTTGTATATTTTTGCACAGTCTTGTGGTAAATGTCCTGCTTAAAATATGTAACAACACAGGAAACAGGCAGACCAAAACTATGTAAAACCTCAATTTTGGCATGTGCTAATTAAAAAAAAACTTTAAAAAATTTAACCAGGCAGGTGAAACTGTTTACACATGCCGCATACACGATTCGTTCATGTTGATATCGATAGTAATAGCGCCACCAATTCTGATTAGTCCCTTAATAGCTCCTAATTTACATGCAGTATGACGTATGCCCGAGAATGACGTAGCAGCACGCGCCACGTGCGACGGGCGATCCCTGAGTCCTGATACCCTCAGTATGCCTCCCTTCGTTGATCAATGTCCCTATTTAGGATCCCCGATTTATTTAGTATCCCTGATTTAACCTTCAGAATTTGCTCTTTGCAATAATATATTACTTGACAGACTTTCTTTCATAATTTTTACTAAACCATGACTGAAATGAGTAAACTTTCTTTTGAATCGGTTTGTATATTCCAAATTTCCAAAAAGATACTGACCACAGATGACGGGATAACTCCCCTGTGACCCTCTTCAATATCCTTGTAGACACAAAATTCTCTTCATGTATATAGAATTTTTTAGGCATAAGCAGTAATATTTTGTACCGTAAAATATTGAAATTTGGATCAAAAGGCTGATGTCAGCATGTTATGAAGGACTAACCCCCTGGGCACTACCTCAGATACAATCTGTCTGATTGGCTCATTACAGGACACAACAAGAGATAGCCTTCTGAGTAACCAATCAAAATAATGCTTCTATATCTCTGTGTAAATCATATCGACATTCTTACAGTATTTTTTTATTTTATCAATACATGATATTACTTTCCCAAGTGACCAATCACAATCGTGCTTAGATGCCAATAGATAGGTAGATAGTGCCCAGATGGTTAAAGTATTGCTTGCATGCAACATGTATTGATGACCCACTAAAAATTGTCTAACTTTTGTTGTTTGTTGGGCGTGCAGGTGCCTGTGGGTCATCCAGATGAGGTAGATGAAATCTTTGATCTTATATCCTACTGCAAGGGGAGTTCAGTCATCCGTATGTTACATGACTTCATTGGTGATGAGGTAGGTACTGTGCACACCAGCTCTATGGGTAGACTGACCTTTCGGAAAGAGTTCCATATGTATCCCCAATAAAATTCCACATGAAACAAATTATATTTATGGCCTAACGCTATCAAATACCCTTACCCTAAGGTAAAAAATAAAGTGATTTAGGGTTAAAGTTAAAAAATATTGAAATCACATTAATCAAAACATTGCATGAAGTTAGAGTAGCCGAAGAGAAATGGAATGGTTAGCTGTCCCTAATTCTTAGATTTACTGCTTTTGTTGTAGGCCTTCAGGAAAGGAATGCATGCCTATCTGACCAAACACAAATACAAAAACACACAAACAGAAGACTTGTGGAAGGCCCTCGGAGAGGCTAGTGGTAAACCTATTGAAGAAATCATGAGCACATGGACCAAACAGATGGGATTCCCTGCCATCAAAGTCTCAGCAGTCCAGGATGGGACCTCAAGAAAGCTAACAATAGAGCAAACCAAATTCTGTGCAGATGGGCCTATTAAAGGTATGAAACATAAAAACAGAATAAAAATAAAGAGCTTAAAAAAGAAAAAGGCCCAAATGATGGACCGACCTCAAAATGTACACTGGAGGACAATGCAGATATTTTTAAGGCTTTAAGGGATAGATTTAGTGCAGTGGGCACTTGAAAAAATGTCATGATATTAGAATATGTCCTAACTTAATTTGTCAAAGAGATATATATGCTGTAAGATTAATTTTTGCAGCATGAATATTTCAAATGGACACAGGCGTATCCAGAAATCAATACCCACTGGGTGCACAGATTGTTCCATATAGAGTGCACAACTTTTATATTTTGCCTTGAAATTGGCAAAAGGGTTAAATGGATTGAAGTTTTTTTACTATTCTAAACCTGTTTTGAGGTATTCAGATATGATATTGGGGATTTGTAGCAATTATGTGTAAAAAGATCTTTCATTTTGTCACAGCCCAAGACCAGACTGGGTTTGCGTGCTCCCACAGTACACCCTTGGATACGCTAATTGACAAAGACCTGTCTATTTTTTGCAGAAATAATTTTAGGAATTCAACCCTTGTAAACAAATTGCTTTCACAACAAATAACAGCTTGTGGAATTAGAAGAACTTAGAAAATTTTAATTTTTTTCCACAGGGGAAAGTCCCCAGTGGATGGTTCCTGTCAGCATTGCCACAAGTGCCAATCCTAGTGAAGCAGTTACTAAAGTGGTCCTAGATAAACCATCTATGACTGTCACCATTGACAATGTCACACCAGACCAGTGGGTTAAGGTAATTGTATTGATCAGAAATGAATTTCAAGAAAGTGACAGGTTGAAATAATGTGAGGTGATAATTCTCTAGATGTCTCTTATGCGGACTGCATTTGCAATACTGGGTTCTACGTGGCACTGCTAAATATACATGCAAAAGGGCCTCATAAACAAAAGAAAATTCTGCTTCCACAAAACAAAACTTGCTTGGTTCGACCAAATGAGTAACCCCTGTTCCCCAAACCACATCCTGTTTGAAACACTCAGTGCTATCGACAAACAAAGAGTCCAGGATATGATCGAAGAGCGATGTCTTGTCCGAAAGCACCCCTTCTGTTGGACATTATATGCAGTTCTGAATAGACAGTTTAAAGGACCTTTTGGTGCTCAAAACAATGGCTGCAGACCAAACCCGGTCCATATCAATCTAGAATTTTGCAATTTAGTCAGGAACAGTAAAGAAGTTTGAAATATGAGGTCTGTGGCAACCATGTGATTTCTGAAAAAGTATCAATTATTAAAATCAGCTTGAAAAGCGTCTGTTAACTGACCTTCTGTTGTTCACCTCTTCTTTGCTATCAGTTCTATGTAACTTATGATGTTGTATATATTTGCATTGAAATGAAGATTTGCGGATTTGATTTGTCAAATTCTAGAGTAGAGAAGTATAATTGTTTTACTGACTAGCCCAATAAATAAAATATTTTGATTATTGTTGATTAACCATAAAAGCCAAGTCTTGGTTAATAACACCACTTCATGTACATGTATTGTTTTCTTGACATATGCTAACAAATATTGCCATTTGCTAAAGCTATCTTGTGTTTTGTTGATCACAGGTTAATCCAGGCACCATGGGTTTCTATCGTGTGCAATACTCCAAAGAGATGCTGGAGGCTCTGTTGCCTGGTATTAGAAACCAAGAGTTGCCTCCAAGAGATGGCTGGGTGTGGAAAGTGACCTCTTTGCTCTGGTTAGTAACATTACATGATGTAATTTACTCACAAGTAAACCAAATATTTTAAGGATGGTTGCCATGGGTAGCTGAAAAGAAGTAAATAGATCTAAAAATCATTCTGTCAACAGGTGGTCATAATAAAAAAAAATAAACTAATTTAGTAGGTATCTTGTCTTACTTTCCAGGAGATCTCGCTTCTCGACACAAAAATATTACAAAATACAGGGTTTTAAGATTTTTACATTTTGACTTATTTTGACAAACTTACTCTTTTGTCATTTTCTTAGCCGGATTATGAAAGCAGGTGTACCCTCACAAAAGTTTCTTGCTACAGGTATCATGGAAATATCGGACAACTCAAGATACAGGCTATATTAGTGAGGAATATCAATGATACCCCACAGCAAAAAAGTAATTTTTTTTTTGTTTTGGTAAGAGTACTCCTGCTTTCATTCATAATCTGCAGAACAAAAGAGAATGGGATGTATGGTTTGCCAGAAAGAAAGAATAAAACTAAAAATATGAAAAACCCTGTATTTTATTTGTACCTGTAATAAAATTTAATTAAAAAAAACCTACAGAAATGTAAAATGACGACACAACTTTTGATTTGAAATTGTTGTGATGTGACCACATATCGGAACTGTGATCTTTAGAACATTTTTAGTAACTTCTTGAGCTATCCATGGAACCCACCTTCAGTTCACATTTGTAAGAATTAGATGTATTAGCTCATCTAGATATTTTGAATAGTGCATGTGTTGGTGAACAATGCAGGCGGTCAATTGAAAGCGTGTACCCACCCTCTACGGGTCGCCAAAGATCGACGCCGACTCGACGTCGAAGCTTAAGGTCAATATATTCTTGCTATGTGAAGTCCTGGCGTTCTTTTATTTTCATTTGGTGAAGATTTACCTGATAAGGTTTTGAAAGGGGTGAAGCTTTGACATGTGATTTGTGATCTGCGTGCATATAGACGTCGAATCCATACCGTCACACATTTTTTTTTTTCCTGGTCGCGTCGAAAACATTTCGAAATCGTGCATTTCCTCAATAAACCCTACAAAGCACATGAAGAATCCACCGCCGCGGCGGAATCTCACCGAACACAGAGAGTCGGCAGCAACTGCACTTATGAAACTAAGAACAAATTTGGTGTTTGCTTATTTAGTTCTTGTTATCAAAATCAATAATTGTTGGCGACGCAAGGGGGTATCCACTTACCACGCGGCTAACAGGTTTGAAGTGGTACCCCTATAAATGGGTTGTAGAAAGAGTAACGGCCTAATTCCTTTGGGATAATCCGAGTCATGACTGATCCAACGTTTAGCTTTATATCTACATCCTGGTTTGTAACCTTTATTCAATAACAAATCATGTATAAATAATTGACTTGCGATCAGCGATTCCGGAACTAAACCATTGGGCTGTAACGTTAAGCGTTCTCATTTCTTTCCAAGGGATGAAAAAGAACTTAAATATTCAAGCACATAGACCTATTAACATTAAAACAACCGGTATGAACTATAGGGTAGGCCCCCTACATCAGATAGATGAAAATAAATAACAAAATTAAAAAAAGCAAAAAATAAAAAAAATAAAAAGTTCTAATTTTTAAAGTAACTAAGGACCATCCTTTCCATCAACACCGCCTTAGTCGGCGGCAAACACAAAGCAAAGGAAAAGCAAAGAGATAACCAACCTGGTGAAAATACATAAAAACAAACAAATAGGGACATGGAATAAAGATTGATCGATTTTGATTTTGCGGTTGAAATGATCCTATATTCCTTCAGCAAGATCGGTGGCAAATTAGACCATGACATATTTTTCCACCTCCATTTACAAAATCTATCGCGACTGAATGACGAACGTAACCAAACCACATGGGTGTAATGCCGTCATAGTCGACGTGTTTCCCACTTCGCTCGTCAGGGTTCCATCCATCGTGCCTTTTGAGCTGCTATTTCTCGATACTTGTCTTCCCGATTTAACTCCTTACTAAAATTTATGATATTATTTATCTTCGTATATTTAGTTATTTTTTGTTTTTAATTACTCTTTTGTGTACACTTGGTGTTATTATTTGCGTTAATCTCACTGATCTGAACGCGCTTGTTTGTGAAAAACTGGAGCTTTGACTGTAAAAACTGGTGCAATCATCGAGACGTATACTGCTTTAATGTGTGCCGCCTAAACTACCGACAGCACCTTCGATCGTTCTTGTTTGCCGATTGATCCTGGAAGACCCCCCTTCTTATTGATCCTATTGTTGTGGTTTAGCTTTCAATATTAATGAATATGGGGAAGTGTTTGACAGCATTTAATGATTTTTCCGGCTAAATTCAGTGTCCAATGTTGATTTTCAACCAGAGAGATGTATTTGAACGAAGGAATTACTGAATCAACTTTGGCACACAACCCTTGGACCTGACGAAATAAACGGCTTCGGGAAAAATACGTCTTCGGGAAAAGCAAAATTGAATCACACAACCTTCTAGTAGGCCCTCGTAAAGAAATAACAGACACGTTTCATCAGCACTCATCAAAGTAAATCTTGATCATTAGCTCATCACTTTTAGGAACCAAGGAATTAATCAATAGCTACGTTTTTTTCAGGCGAAATAGTTAACACAAATAAAGAAATTTTTATATTTCAAACTTCAGGACAATCCGATTACCCCGGGAGATTACCCAAGTATGTATTGCGAAATTACCGTGAACGGCATACTGTCCACCCTACACTTAGTACAACCCTTCCAATAAAAATATTATTTATATGCTTTGCCATATCTAAATGTAAACAATATTTTTCACATTGTTGTGACTAATGTTTTTGTTAGTATATACCTATACTCAAGCCTATGAGAATTACTTTGCCAAAAAGAAGAATACAATTCTTGCAAACTATTCATTAATTCTTGATGTGTGCCTCTTGCACATACACATATAATCTAATCACACCCATATATACACCTACACCAAAACACACATACGACAGACACACATCATATACCTACATACAACATACATGCGCGCCCACCCACCCACCACACACAATGCAAACGCAAAAACTCTTTGGATGTAAATTTTTCACTCTTTTCCTTTGGAAATTCAACAGACACACATCACATACACAGAACACACATATATCATACAACATTGCACATCCCCACCCACACCACAAACGCTCGCACCCACACGCCATGCCAAAACGCACAAATCTTTAGATGTAAGTTTTTTTCACGCTTGGAAATTGGTATTTCACTCTTGGAAATTTGGACCCCAAGCGTGAAATCACTCTTGGAAAAATCCTTAAAAGCTTTGTAAAACCACGCCAAACATGTTTTAACATGTTAAGGAGTTACCAATGTAGTAAAGCAGGTAATTTGGTACAGAACACACATAATTTACATCCATGGGTATTGTCCCAAAATGATATCACAATGCACATGATCATTTTAGTGTACATTTATTTATAAACAAACCATGTCAAAGCTACAATGCAAACCATTTAAGCATTGTCTTGGAACTTGGTCTGGAACAAGGACAGTTTACAATAGATAGTTGTTTTTTAACAGTTAACAGAGTAAGAGTTTTCGGTTAAACAGGTTTTGTATACATATTATACTCTTTGTTTTTTATGTTAGAACAACAAAATTCTCTGAATGAACAATTGGATGAAAACAAAATAAATAATATGTTACTGCAATCGTCTTTGAAACCTGAATGACTCTGTTGTTTTTAGTTCTTCCGATAGGAAAGACCTTATGCAGCATGAAATCCGTTTCTCGGCGGCGGCGGGCGTCTGCGTCGGCGCGGCGGCGGCGTGAAGCTTTTCTTGTGCACAAAATATCTGGAGATCTGTGTGAGCTACAGGGCTGCAACTTGGTGACGGGTGCCGGTTTCAGATGCTCGAACTGATTAATTTACAACAGTGTCTATGCATTCTAAGATAACCTAATTTGCATAATTAATTAGCAATATTTGACCTATTTTCTTGATTTTCATTGACACTTTTTGTGAACACATATCTGAAGTAATCTGTACGTCACAACATAGCTGAAACTTTGTGGAGGGTGCGGGGTTAATTATTCTCAAACTGATTCGATTTACACATAATATAAGCATTCTAGTAACCTAATTTGCCATAATTATTTGCATAGTTTTCCCTATTTTCTTGATTTATCATTACACACTGGAACAAAATATCTGGAGATCGTATGTCCACCGGGCTGAAACTTGGAGGGAATTTCGAGGTACCGATTCTCGAACTGATTCAATATCAACATAACATGTCGGTTTGGGACATTGTCCTGAGGTCTAATACATTGTCCTGGGGGTATGGGACAATGTCCTGGGGATATGGTACATTGTCCTGGGGATATGGGCCATTGCCCTGGGTATGGGACATTGTCTGGTGTTTGGACATTGTCCTGGAGGTTAGGGACATTGTCCTTGGGTTGGAACATTGTCCTGGGGTAGGACCATTGTTTCTTTATGGATAGGACAGTGTTCTGTAGGTATGAATATTGTCCTGGGGTATGGGTACATTTTCCTGGGATAGGGACTTTTCCTTGGGGTATGGGACATTGTCCTGGGGATCTATGGACATTGTCTGGGGATATGGACATTGTCCTGGGGATTGGGACATTGTCCTGGATGTATGGGACTTTGTCCCTGGTATGGGCATTGTCCTGGGGATATTGGACATTGTCCTGGAGGTATGGGAACGTCTTGGAGGTATGTGACTGTGTGCCTGGGTATGGGACATTGCCTGGGGTATGGGAGATTGTCCTGGGAGTATGGACATTGTTCTATGGGTACGGGACATTGTTCTGGGGTATGGGACATTTTCCTGGGGTATGGATATTCTCCTGGAATGGGACATTGTCCTGGTATGGGCCATTGCCCTGTGGTCTGGGACATGTCCCTGGGGTATGGGACATTGTCCTGGTGTATAAACTTGTCCTGGGGTATGGGACCTTGTCCTGGGGTATGGGACATTGTCCTGGGGTAGGGACATTGTCCCTGGGGTATGGGACTTGTCTTGGGGTTTGTGACATTGTCTTGGGGATATGAAACTTGTCCTGGTGATATGGGACTTGTCCTGGAGGTATGTGCATTGTCCCGTAGGTAATGATGGACAATTGTCCGAGGTTTGGGACATTGTCCTGGTATTGGACATTGTCCTGGGATATTGGACAATTGGTCCTGGAATTAATAGGCAACATTTGGTCCTGGAGGTATGGACATTGTCCTGGGATATGGGACAGTGTCCCGGAGGTATTGACTTTGTCTTGGAGTTATGGGACATTGTCCTGGGGTGATGGGCAATTGTCCTGGAGGTATTGGACATTATCCTAAGGTTGGACATTGTCCCGAGGTATGGGACATTGGTCGCGGTATGGGACTTGTTCTGGGGTATGGACATTGTCCTGGGGTCTGTTACTTGGTCCTGGGGAGGGTACATTGTCCCTGGGGTATGGGACTTGTCACCTGGGGATATGGGACATTGTCTTGGGGATATGAACATTGTCCGAGGTATATGGACATTGTCCCCGGAGGTATGGACAATTTCCAGAGGTATGGGACTTGGTCCGGGAGGGTTTGGGACTTTGTGCTGGGGTATGGAACATTTCCCTTGGGTTGAAGATATTGTCCTGGGTATGGACTTGTCCTGGTCCATGGGACTTGTCCTGGATTGGGACATTGTCCTGGGGTAGTGGACTGTCCTGGGGGATATGGGACATTGTCCGTGGATATGAAACTTGTCCCTAGGGATATGGTACATGTCCCCGAGGGTAAGGGACATTGTCCCGGAGGTATGGGACATTGTCCTGGAGTTTTGGGACATTGTCCTGGTGTATGGAACATTGCCCTGGGGTATGATATATTGGTCCTGGGGTATGGGACGTTGTCCTAAGTTGGGACATTGTCCTGGGATATGGGACAATATTGGTTCTGAGGTATGACTGCCTGGAGTATGGACTTATCCTTGAGTATGTGACATTGTCCTGGAGGTATGTGAACATGTCCTGGAGGTATGGGACATTGTCCTGAGGTCTGGGACATGACCTTGTTAACATGAATTATTTTTTTACATTTTATATTGTTATTTGCTGACTCAAGACAATTTCAGGTTGAGCATGTAACCAAACCTGAAATTGTGCATCTTCAGAAATTATTCGAGAACCATCCACATACTCGGCGACTATTTGGGACCACGCTTTTCCTATTTTTTTCAGAAGTTTTGAATTCATGGTGCTTTGGATCCTAATTTTAGTCCTTGTCTTGGGGTTAATAATGAACTTGGTGAAGTATGGATTGGTAAAGACGAACTTGAAATACAAATCAAGCAGCGAATAGTGAAGGTGAAAAGTGGGACTTTAAAGGGGGATGCCGATTTAAGATATTGAATTTTCAATCTTATAGATTGGCCTTCACGCCAAATCCCCCTGTAAGTTTTCGCGCCATATTCCCATCCTGTTTTGAGAAGAGAGTAAAAACGTGATTTTCTTAGCCTCATAGAGTACTGTGTAGAATAATATTGTCGACCAAAATAGGGCACATTTCGTTCATACTTCCAAACCCAACATCCTTTGGCTCTAAGATTTCACAGGTGACTGAAGACAAATAGCAGCTTTCTTCTTATACCAAAAATGTTGAACCACTTCCGGCAAAACGGGGGGCTTTGGACGAGCTATTGGCGATCGTGCCATGGACCGTTAAACTATGCAATGCAAATTATGATGAAGAATATTGAAGCTTGACTATTAATTTTCAGTATGGTGACACGGTGGTGAAGCTTCAGATCTGCCAAATTGCAAAGTGAAGCGTCACCTTTGAATAAATCAAAGGGTGAAGCCTAGACTAACAAATTTGCAGAAATGTGGATCGTGACTTTTTTTTTTGTAAAGCAAGTTGAAGAGTGGTGAATCCTGACGTGAAGAAATAATTGGCACCAGGTGAAGAAAGTGATACGGTGAGGATGGTGGGTCCACGCTTCAAATGACGTCCTGCATAAAATTAGCAGGAAACAAAGGTATGTGTTAAATGTGGATGGAATTGGTTATGTTTTCCCGGTTGTACAATACTGATTTTACTTAAATAAACTAAAAAAAGGTGTTTTCTGACATTGGAAAACTAATACCAATAGCCTATATCTTATCACTACTTCTTTCTTGGTCCTAGGCCAAAGCAGGACAAGCGAAGCACAGTAAATGTCTGAAAGTGGTGAAGCCTTGTCAATGAAGAAGAATACACAGTGTGGACTGAAATTGCTACCAATCTGGCACCCTGGGCAATCTCCTGTCTAATACAGACGACATGGACCTGTTCAAAACATTTGTCAAGCAACTGTATAACACAAGTCTTGAGCATGTTACATGAATCCCAAGAAGGAGTAAGGTATAAACTGTACAACCAGATTTTTACTTTTTAATCCCTGGCTTGGAAAAGAACAGGGATTTTGTGATAGCACGTCGAGCCGAAGTGGCTGTTATTCGGTTGGTTAGGTTTTTGTAGTTTTTTCATATGTATGTGTGTTCCAGTTTGGTTCAAGTTAGTTTTTCATCAGGTCTTCGAAAAGTTAGGTCTGATTTGGGGTTGAAGGTGCCATAGGTTCCTTCATATGGGGAGGATGTCAAAGGTCACGGACCAAGGTCAAAGAGGTCATCTGAGGTTCATTTCCAGGCTGGCCATCCCTTGCCAGGGGGATTATGCACTTTACTTTCTCTATTTGTAACTTAAGAACGAATGTTTCAATTTGACAGTTTGTGTCAAGAGCAACATCAAATACAGCCCCCCCAAAAATTTTTAAATTATAATAAAAAAGGCCTTTGAACTCGTTTGGAGATTTAATCATATTTGAAAAGTGCTCCTCAGACAATTCACAATGATAATTCATGTGTTCTATATTTGGAGCTTCCAACCCTACAGCAACATTTTGTGCAGGGTTATTGTAATGATGTAAATAGATGGTGATTCAGTTGGCTGTCTACAGGGTGGCATGGGCAGAGGGAAGGTAATTATTTATCCACTTAAACCAAATAGCCAATGAACTTCAAACTTGGTAAGGGATAGAGCAAGTTCAATGCCTTTTTAAAATTTAAGGGGAAGTCATGCTGAAAAAAGTCAGACATTATGAAATGGACCATCCTGAAATACCTCCACAATTTTGGAAACACCAATCACTTAAACAAAAATTGTGACAAACAGGTGAGGTACTGATGTGCATTGTTTGCAGGTATTTCCGGAAATAGTGTGCAGGTTTCCAACAGGAGATATTATGTGTGTCATCACGTTTAACCCTCATGTTGTAAAAGAATAGTTTGGGTTGATAAAAGTTGAACCAAATGTGGACTGTTAGTTAAATTATGATATTGTGACCTCTATTTTCCAGGTCACTTGATTGCTTTATTGCGAGGTCTTGTGGTACGAGTCATGGGAAGCAATGGACACCCCATTGTGGAAGTAGAAGCAAGACACACGATTCAAAGCTCACTGCTCAGGGGGTGATCAGATACCGGATGACTTGCGGGGTGCACCAGTCTATGTGACTGTAATGGCAAATGGAGAGAGCAAACGTTTGAAAAATGATGAAGGATGTGATTAGGCTTATTAAGGTTAGATTATTGTTTACAATATGGATATGATCTGGGTAAAGAAGTGGGGTTGGACATCTATCCGGGAATAAGATCAAGTTAGGAGTGCAGGCAACAACAAAACCTTAACTCCAATAGCTCTCACATCTAATAGCTTTTATTCAATCTGAATTAAAAATTGAGACTTCATTTTATTGCTCCCGCCGAACGAGTTCGGAAACGGTACTATAAAATGAAGAAGCGTTCGTCCTTTTGTCCGTTCGTCCGTGTCCGTCCGTGATAAAAATGTTAACCCATGTGGTACACGATTAAGGTGGAAGTTCCGTAGGCGACAATTGATTTAACGTGGTGGAAAGAAGGGGGTTGAATGAGTTCTCGACATGATGAGATTTTGGGCGTTAAAATATGTTAAGTGAGTATATTAATTTGCTAATTTATGAAAATCTCCTGCAAGGCCCTAGGGTAAGTTTCTGGAGTCCCGTAGGCATATATTGATGAACTTGGTGGTGGAAGGGAGCGGACCGGAGAGTTCCCAAACTGATTAGATTTTGGGCGATTCGGGCAATTGAGTATGCACATGAGCTAATTTATTTTTTAATATGCAAAAATCAGCGTAATTGCCCATATTTTTGAACAACGGTACATCGGATACTTAAAATTACAGCACGTATGACAGCCCCCCTATCAGGGTGGGGCCGCATCTTTTTTTGCAATTTGAAAGTATGTGATATATGCAGCTTAGGGATTTGTGGGGGCCCAAAAAATGAGCTAATTAAAATATGCATATTGCTGTTATCTCGAAATGGTATGTTGATAGGCAAAATTCCTTTGCTCTACATGAGACTACGATACCATGGGTGAGGGGGTGGGGTGTTGTGGGTGTTGGGATTTTGTTGGGGGTGTTGGGGCGGGGGGAGGTGTAGCGGGGTGTTGGTAGGGAGAGGATAGGGTGTTGCCATGGTGTTGGGGAAGGGTGTTGTGGGGGGTGGTAAGGCGGCTTGGGGAGTGGAGTAGGGTGGGATTGGTACGGGGTGGGTGGGAAGGGGTGAGGGGGTTAGGGGTGAGGGGAGGAGTAGAGGGGATGGGAAGTGCAGTGGAGTGGGTGTTGTGGGGGTGATTGGGGAAGGGGAGGGGTGTTACAGGGGTATGGGGTGGGGTTGTGCAGGGGGTTGGGGGTGGAGGTTGAGGGGTGTTAAGGAGGGTGGGGGGGGTGGCTAGGGGGGGTGTTGCAGGTGGGGTGTTGAAGAGTGTTGGGAAGGGGTGGCGGTTGGGGATGGGGGTGTTGTGGGGTGTTTGGGAGTTGTGGGTTGTTGGGGAGGGGATGGGTGTTGAGGGGTGTTGGGACGGTGGTGGGGTTTTGCGGGGTGTTGGGGAGGGGGTGGGGTGTTGTAGTTGCATTTATCGCATATTAGTGTGCGACATCGGCGGGACATATTTTACGATCGCGTAAATACGACGTTCGCCTGTTAAATGTTTAATGGAGAGAACTGCACTGATAATGTGTTAATTCTATTTATTCCAAAGTCAAATGCAGAGTTACAGATTTTCTGGTGCTCACACCCTTTGATACACTAAATTATGGTGTTTTTTAAAGTTAGAACTTTGTGGCTCTCCACTCGGGACGGAAGAAAACAAAGGGGAAAGGATATGCATTTCCTTAGAAAATGTGTTCAGGCGGGGTACAGAAATTTAAATGCGAATAATATGCCTAACCAAACACTCGATACACAGGCATTTCATGTGCCTATATGGTCATGGAGATGGGGCTTATTCTTTTGGCTTTAGATATAGATGATGTGGACCTAGGATGTAACATGTGACATTCAGGACACCCTATGTTGTTTTGTGGCAGGCAAAAATATACAGTAGTTCTATGAAAGACCATAAATCTGGTCACAAATTACTTGCAGAAACTTACTGATCTAACTCAGTCGCAATGTGCAGCTGGTAGCATTAACAAGCATGTGTAATAAGAATGTTTGTTATTTAATTTAAAACAAAAGTTACAGCAAAAAAAAAAAAAAAAATTTCCCATGTAACGGATAGGGGCTTTCTTTTGCCGTCAGTTTTTTAGATTTTCTCAGTTACACCAACGGGGGCGGGCTGCAATAAAATGAACAAATCACATGTCTAACAATCGGGAATAAATAAGTAGGTTTTGGTAGATGAATTAACCTCCACACAGGCAAGGTCATTGAATACAGTACCGGTGCCCATTTAAAACACCGGGTATATAGAGGAGAAATTAAGGTTTAGCGGCTCACGCAAGAGAAAAAACGTTGGAATGTGGATGAAGAGTACTTGCTGACAAACAGTGCCAGCATGTTAAATCACTGTGGTGGTTGATATGTATTTCTTGTTGTTGTATTTTCCCCAATGTACCCCCCCAATGTATTCCCCCCATCAGATTTTTGAGATGATGCCAACAAATTTTGGGTCAAACTTTTGGGTTGGTATGTTACATGTCAACAAAATAAAAAATCTCCTGAGTCCAACCCCCCAGACAGTCAGTTCTGATTAGGCCCCTGTTCTTACAGCATTTCACCCAATTGAGGGGGTTATAACATGGCCTTAAAGAAGCAATAGTATGCCCTAAATGAACCTATAATGTGCATATATTTCACAGGCAAAATTGTTTATTTTGTACAGGCAATTTTGTACAGGCTGTAGCAAGATTGGGAAGGTTTGGGTTAGGATTTTGGTAAGAAGAAAGATGAATAGAACAGTGATTAAATTCAGATAGAGCTGAGATACGGTTAAATCCAGTTTGAAATGGCAACATCAGGATTTTTTGTGAAATGGTGACAACTGAAATAATGCTATTTAGGAAAAAGTAAGAAAGAAGTTGTACACTTGCCCATTTACAAAGTTAATTTAAAAAGATAGTAGAGTATGTTTTTAACTTCAGATTGGGTCCTTTTAATTCCCTTATTACAGCATTTCCGTGCTCAGGAACTTCAAGAAGAGAAAGAAAGGATCTTGCGATCACTTGGTGCCATAAAAGATCCTGCACTCATACAGAAAGTCCTTGAATTCTCCTTGACAGTAAGTACTAAAACAAATAAATTACAACTTTCAGTCATGCAAGAGTATGGTCGCATAGTGACGTATTGACAGGGATGCAAGACTACCAGAAATTTCCATAATTCCAGAATTTGGCCATAATAAATAAAATCCGGAAATTAAAAAAAAAAAAATCTGTTCACATTAATGGACTTGGATGATGTTATTTCAGCATAAAAGCAGGGATGTGTTTATAAATAAAATACCTTGTATTATAAATTATAATAAAATGGCTTGTTATCCCCCTGGCTTGAAAAGCAGAGGGGGATATTGCGAGGGTGCGCATGTCCGTATGTATGTATGTGTATGTATGTGTATGTAGTTTGTATGTGTATGTAGTATGTATGTGTGTGTTCCAGTTTGGTTAGGTTTTTTTTTTTCGCGTCTCCTTCGAAAAGTTTAAGTCCGATTTAAACCAGACTTGGGGTGAAGGTGCAATAGGGATTCCTTCATATGTGGATGATGTCAAAGGTCATGGACCAAGGTCAAAGGTCAACTGAGGTCATGTTCCAGTTTGGTTAGTTTTGGTTTTTTGGTAGTCTTTGAAAATTGGAAGTCCTATTACAACCGAACTTGGGTCGAAGGTGCAATACAGGTTCCTTCATATGTTGTTGAGGTCAAAGGTCACATACCAAGGTCAAAGGTCATCTGCGGTCATTTTCCCCTTTGGTTAGGCTTTCATTTTTCAGAAACTGCTACATTTCTAGATATTATTCCATGAGAACAATTTATTGAATTTGATGCCCTGCAACTGACAACTGTGCCAACTAACCACCTTGTGTATACTGCCATCTTGCCAGGGGGATCGCGCAAGTTTACTTGCTGTATTTTTTTAATCAAGTGTTTAATACTTGAGAAAAATGAGTTTAGGTAAAAAAAAAGTATATAGAGGCTCGTAGAAACTGGCGATCATTGAATTAAATAAAGATGAAAAATACACAATCTCGAACCCAGCCCTCTCGCCATCTAGGCGCGAGATTCACCGCTAGACCACAGTGGACTGTGTTACCAGTGAAACGAGCGCTAATATATTTCAGTCTTTATTTTAGAGTTTCAAGTGGCCATAATTATATTTAAGAAATAACGGGTGATTCTGTGTCATTTATGGATGAATAATGTGTCTGAGGTCGGAAAAACTAAATAATGGGTGAGGCGTAGCCAAGCCCTTTATTTTGAAAGTTTTTCGACTGAGAACACATTTTGAGCCCATATATGATACTGCAAACCCTTTAATTCGATAATATTACCTATATAAGAAAATGCATTAGCGACCCATTATTGCAGAATAATGGGCAGTTAACTAACCAATAAGAATGCTGCATTTTCAATAATGGGCAGTAGAGGTAGTACATATTTTAGGAGATGATCTAGTAGAATATATGGCGAAGTGAAACTCAATTCAATGCATGCGTGGATCAAGTAAATGATACAACCCAAGAGAATTATTAGACAAATATTATATAGGGGCTCGGAGAGCAAGGGAGTTGTAGTTCCTACTGGGAAAAATATGAAAAGTGGATACCTCAGTATTTCTAGAAATTCTCATCCAAAAATGGGAAAGTACTGATGTTTTTACTAAAAAAAAAAGGAAAAATTAAAAACACCTGGTATTAAAATAGAAACACTCAATCTACAAAATCTAATGTGAGAATTTTCTCAATTTGATTTCTTTTCATATGACAACTTATTTATCAGCAAGGGAGTTGCAGTTCTTACTGGGAAAAATAAGAAAAGTGGGTACTTCAGTATTTCTAGAAATTCTCAACCAAAAATGGGAAAGTATCAATGTTGTTGTGACCACTAGTTCTTTGTTTTTAATGACACCGAAAAATTAAAAAAAATGTATGCATGTTTGATATTTCTCTAGCCATAAAACAAACACCAAACTTATAAGTCATCAATTACTTGAGAAAATAAAGTCATCAATTACTTGAGTGAATAAATAAAACATGTAGTTTTAACAAAATTTCCTCATTTTGGTTGATTTTCTATGCTGCCAAAATAAGTCCCTGTACAAAGTCTATAGGAATTTGAAAACGCATTAGGTGAAATATTTCCAAAACACCTTTTGGAAACAAAATTTGATAAGCATGTTTCTTTCATCAATACCAACATTTCTCAAAAATTTAACAAGATCTGGGCATGTCGCCGCAACATCAAAAATGCCACACATGGTTACCCCAGAGCCAAACAATTTGTTAGTCAATTCTGTTAAGGCAATCTATTGTAGTGGATATTTTTCCTTTAAACTGCAAGAAAAAAAAGTCTTTGGCACATTGGTTAAATTTAAAAGTGCAGTTACCAATATTCAGTCAGTGAGTTGTCCAATCGTGATCGTAAAAGTAATGAAATATTACCACAATCTTCGGATTTTGTCTGGGAAAGTATTAAACACAACTGCAATGTATAATAAACTTAGTACCAGTCCATGCTAACAAATTAAATGCAGGTCAGATGCGGGCCCCTGTTAGGTGGTTTAGTCTAAAATGGGGGGAATAATTCCCTGTTGGTTCACATAGAGTGATAGAACCATGGCAAATTGCAGGAAACTTAAAATGTTCATTTAAGGTGAACAAGGTTCACCATATACCATATAGTGGACAAGGTTAGGGTTTGTTGGACCCCACCTCAGAAAACATATTTCCCAAAGGAATTTTTTAGGCATAATAAGTAAGTGATTAAAAATTGAGTTTCCATATATCGTGTTAAAATTAGAAGCACCATCTTAGTGTGGATTAAGCGTCAAAGTTGAAAATAAAAGTATCGGGCTTGGCTTTCTGCAAGATGTGGTGTGGAGACTTGATTAGTTGTTTGTGATATCTGTTCAATGAAAGAAAACTGTTATCTGTTATAGAACAAAATACTGCTTTGTTTTTTGTGTGTCATGAATTTCTTTTAAATAGAGATTCAGTTTTCCAATGCAGATTTCATTATAGATTGGTATAGTGGTGGTATTATGCAAAATACACCAAAAGGAAGAAAAGTGGTCACTATCAGCACTGATACTCCTGTCAGTGGATAAGGGGGGGTTTTTGGGGAACCAACTAATTATTATAAAGATATTTTGTGATCCAAACCTTGTTCCTCCCTCCAAAATGGTTGAGGATAATATTACTCAACCATTGCCTTATAATGCATGGGCCTAATCTCACATGAAAATTCGATCCACAATTTTGTAAATTCTGTCTGTAAACGGACAAATTGCAGGGGAACATGGCCAAGGGGACCCTATGATACAAGATTTTAACTCACAAACCAAACCAACAGATCAGATTCACTGAAAGTTTGGGAATAATTTATCTTTTCTAAAGTGACCATAAATAAAATTAGTAAATAACAAAATATATAAAGATGCTAGAATCACAAAATGCACTTTTAATATATTTTTCAAAGAAGAATATAACTATAAAAAGTAAAGTATCAATTTTTTTTTTTGCCAGAGGATAAAATTGTTTCATTCTTTGCTTTTAAAGAGTTTCCCACTGAAGTGTTAGCCAAAACATATGAATGAAGCCATTGACCAACCACACATACTACTTGAAAGGTTTTTTTTCCAACATCAATAGACACATTAGGTTTGTGTTGGCCATCAGAATAGCTGGAGGACCAATTAGCAATCTGTTGCGCATTGTGGTATGTGTGTATGTATGTGTTTCACTTAAATGTTAGATTTTTTGATGGAGCGGCCCACAGATTATATTCTTGCTTTTGCTGATTAGCGACGGCGCAAGTCGAGAACCGCAAAATTCTTGTTCAAAAACAAAATTTTAGTCCTTTTCCATAGGGACCTGCCTTCAAAAAACAAAGTGCGCCCCTCAAGAAATGAACCAAAAAACTGTTCAACACCACTCAATAGAATAAAGGTAATTGCTTTACCAATTAGAAATATGTGACAATCTTTAATGACAAAAAATAGATGTGTTTATAAATTACCCAGGCTGATATGCTGGTATGTGCATGCCATGCACTATAAACTTAGGTCATAGGTTGTCTCAAAAACTCAAAACACTCAATCCTCAAAAAAATGGAATGAAATGTTGGTCCCTTAAGGCATATCAGAGATTTCTAAATCAGACAATTGAAAAAAATAATAAAAAAATCAGATTTTCGCATTTTTGGAACAATACAGGTATCCTAACATACCCTGGCAGTGATAAGTCTAGAAGGCAACCTAATCAGGAACAAAATCGGAGATTTTTAGTCATTACTGTCCGGTCGGACACTTTCTATAAACGTGTATTGAATGGGGATGAACTTGAAAGAATGTTGTTTTATTCCTTTCTGTCAATTTCTGTCAATGAGAGTTTTACAGACTTATCCTTTCGCTTTTTAAGCTATTCTAACAAATTCACATATTTTTTTGAACTTGCGGGTGAATCCCTGTAGTGTCCTTTAAAGTGGTGCTGTGTTCCGACGTCCTTGTAGGACCCCGCCTGCTTACCCGAGTAGTTCGATTTTGATATCCAAAGACAGGCCGTAATTTTTCTCATTGTCGTCCTGAAATTTTCAGCCCTCAAATCCATTTCATTCTCAAGATATACACGAAAAACCACCGTTTTAGTGTTATCCATCAATATTAACACACAGTATTGAATAGTACTGTTGCAATTATCATATTGGTTCTACCGGTCAAACCGCAAGCTTGTTTCCCCGGTACTTGATATGGCGTGACGTGGCCAAAGCAGACTCTCATATCAATGTAGAGAACACAAAGACAAAATCGGACCACAGCCACCTTTAATCAATGGGTAGTTACATCATACCCTTAACACTATCTTTTGCACAATAATCCTCACATAGCAGTATTGCTGGGTGTGGGGTGTATCGGGCCACCCCCGTTAGTGGGGACAAACTGGATTTAAAATTTGGTTTAACTAACTATGGAAGCCGCATTTCTTTTTGACAAATTGTGACAATATTTGATTTTGAGACAAATCATCACTAATCAGTAGTGATTTGTATTCCATTCAGCACCGAATATCAAGGTTCTAGGGTATCAAAGTCTCAACATTGTTTTTGGGGAAGTCAAAAGAACTCACAAAATGCACATTAAGGTTGACAAAGGTGAGGTTTTATCAATTGTAGGAAAAAGAAACAGATGCAGTAATAGAGTAGTACTAGATTTGTACAAGTTACATTACTGTGGTTGTAGTTTGGATTGTAGTTGAATAAACTTTATATTCAGGTTAAGTATTATGCCATGATTCTTTTGAGCTCTTTCTTTTCACCCAGAGCAGCAGAATAAAAGGTTTACTTTGATTTGTTTGTAATGAATTTAACCTTCCACAACTGTTGTTGTGACGTTAACAGATCTGCAAGTTTCTTTTGTGTGAATGAACTGAATTAGCCATGGTATGTGTGTGGGTGTGAAGCCACAGACTATCATGACATTTGTAGTCATGCGTGGATGCACCATACTGATCACAACCTTCCATAACCTTCAATATTGAAACATACCATAACATTAAAGGAAGGTTTCAGACACATGAACCTTTTATGTTCTTTACTGTCATGAAATAAATTGACATCAAACCAGCATTTTTGTGTCATTAATATTTGGAGGCAATAAAACGTTTTAAATTGTTAAATTTTCTCTTCAAATTCTGTGAATAACATATAAATTGCAGCATGAAAATAAAGGGAACTTCTCACTAGGTCCAATTCGCTCTCATTTGGACCAATTCCCATTTGATCCATTTCACATTTGATCGATTTCCATTTGATTGGACTCTCATTTGTTTAAATTCCCATTTGATTCAAGTTCCATTTGATCAAGTTCCCATTTGGTCCAATTCTATTCCAATTACAATGTGAGCCAATCCAGGGATACCACCAAGCATTGGCAAAGGGGGGGGGGGGGAGAGGCAAGAGTTTCAAAAGTCAGGAAAATATGTTTTAAGCATAATGGATATTAAAATTGTCTCCACAAGGTTTATTTGTGAATGTTCTCCCCCTAAGATTTCAACCTCTGGCTCCGTCCCCCTGACCATCTTATTTATTGCAATTCCCCCCATTAATCCTTTCCAATTGTGCATTCCGCCTCCCTTTGGTCCAATTCCATTTGGGCGCCAATACCCATTAAATCATATTTACCCTTTGGTCCAATTCCTGTTTAACATTTCCAGTTGGTCAAGTTCCCATTTGATTCCATCCCATTTGGTCTAATTTCCCCCATTTCGACAATTCCCTTTTTGCTCCAATTCCCATTTGGTGCATTCCTAATTCGTCATTTCCATTTTTTGCCAATCCTTTTCCTCGTTCCCACTTGGTTCAATTCCCGTTTTTGATTCCATTACCAATTTTGCCAATTGTATTTTGTTCAATCCATTGTGTCCTGTTTCATTTATTACCCTTCTCATGTTGGACCTACTATAGATTGCATGAGAATATCAGAACTGATTTTTTTTAAATCAAGTATGTATATAACTTGAACCACAATTTGGTTATGTGCAAAACTGTTTTGATGGGACCTAATGGGGATTGTTACCAAATAAACTTGGGCATATGTTTTGCTAGTTTTTAAAGGAAATGGCCAAAATGTTTTTTTACTAAGCAGATTTCGTCCTTGGTGCAATGAGTAATATGGATTGCACTAAGATTACAAAGCAATTAGAAAATAAAAGTTTTTTCATTCAACTCAATTTTTTGTAATCATCCCAATTCAGATTATTAAACTAGAACAAAAATGTCATCATAGTTTGTCAGTATTTTTAGTAGTGTGAAACTAGTATCTTGCACAGTGTCTGAGTTTGTCTTTTACAACACTGTGAAAAACACCTTTTTTTCTGTGCTGCCCTTTTCTTTGCCCAAAATTTAATAAAGTTCCACAGAGGTGTTAATACATAATAAAATATGGCAGCATATCCATTTTCCAAAATTCTAACACCATAACAAAAAACCCTACTTGAGAAAAATTATTCAAAAACAATTGGTTTCACAATTGTTCTACTTGGAATTAGGGTTTGCAGTAATAAACCCCTAAAAACAAATAGAATTCAAGATTATTCAAAGCATAAAGTTGTGGTGGAAAACAAAATGAACTAGACCTGGGGACCGATCTAATTTACACGACGACGTCCGGATGGGGGTGGGAATGGATTGGTGAATCCCCTTAATGACCCCATCAAGGTGCTTGACCTTTGACCCCTGTAACTTCACCAATATGTCACAAATGTCATATGTTGTATATTTACGGGTGTAACACTTTACAATGATCAATATTATTGAGTTCAACTCAATCCAAGATGTCAGGGATTTGACCTTTTTTCACCCCCTATAAGGTGCCCCTGGTCACGGATGGGGTCAACGTACTTGTTCTGTATTTATGAGGCCACAAGGATTACCCTGACAATTTCACCCGTTCAGCTCATCGGAGCTTGTTATATTAGTTTGACCTTTGACCTTGAACTTTGAAATTTGGGGTCGAGACTATCAACTAGACTTCTGTTTACCCATTAAAGTTACATCACGCAAGGCAATAACAGGCTTTATCTTTCTTCTATAGACTGAGATATAGCCAATTGGTTTTATTTTTTAGCATTTTTTTTGGGCAAATGACCCTTTTGACTCTCCTTAATGACCTTTGAAATCCCCGGTATAAAAAAAAACTTGTGTCACAACCGAAATAGCATTGTTTCAATGGCACAATACAAAAATTCT
>JAMKCH010010292.1:0-28825 GCA_023653785.1 Ophioderma brevispina | reverse complement strand
AGGAAGTAAACCAACATTTTGTTGTGGGGTTTACCCTGGTTTTATTACGCGGCATTAATCATCTAGGTGACACAAGGGAACCACGGAATTGCCGTGTCCGATCCGTGTTAATCTTGACTTGGTACAAACAAAACCTTCCCCAAGTGTATTCCCTCATTCAGCAGCAGCTTTTCAAAATAACCTTCCATCCATCTATATGACCCATCCTGGTCTCTTCAACCACTCCTTTTTTCCCATATGTTTTTGTGCTTGATGTGAGTAAAAACAATAGTCCGCCTCAATCCTTTGATATTAAGATCTTCCTCCTCTATCCCCTGTGATGATTTCAACTTTTCATATCTCCTCCAAACGCCCTGCTACCTTTGCTTTCGCCACCACGTTGTTGGCCTCTCCTTATTCGCCTACGTTTTACTCATTAATCCTAGAGCCTGTCCGCCCTGAGACAAAGTCCTGGTCTTCCCTACCTGATTAAAAATAAAACTTGTAAAAAAAACAAGGCATTTGACGGGCCGTCTTGGACTCACTATGGTTGCCGAAAGTGCAGACGCAAAATAACTGTGGCCGTAAAAAATACGAAAATTGGCAATCACACAAACTTTTATTTACGTTACCCACACCACGGTTGTAAAAAAGTTATATTTCATCATCATTCATGCAACATTTTGGAAAAAAGGCAAGAAAACAGGGAACACGTGAAGAATGAAGAATTTACACCAGTTATTAATACAACCTTTTTTTTTATATGGTAATGTCCCTTTTAATGTCACCACCAATTACTTACTCATCATATGAATCAACTTAATACCGTACTTTACTAGCTTCCGAACCAGGGCCTTAGATACAAGTTCATAAACCTCCCCTACACGACTGATTTTTACTGATAACAGATGCTAAAATTAAATATAAAAAAAGAAAAATTATATATTTTTTTCAATTAACTAAATATATACAAAAAGGAGGAAACGAGTTTTTAAAACTATTTAAAAAATGAAGGAATAACTAAGATGTTGCATGTTTTAATGACGTTACTACTCACTACTTGGCGAAAAACGTAGTTAACACATTTTATAGGTACACGATTTCATAGTTCGTATTCTTACACTACACTGTAAAAATCTTGGTAAATTTACATAAAACCTGGCAAGCAATACTGCCAACAATTACCGTAAATTTACAGTATAGCTGTTAAACATTAATTTAAAATAAAACGCTTAAAAACATATAATTTGGTGAGTTATTACATAGATTTGTGCATTGTTGTGGAAAGAAAAAAAGCCTGACAACCACCCTAACTTAGTAGCCTATCCCAATTTTTTACAGTGCATAATTAATTTACAGTTGTGTTGTAAAATGTATTACCATTACATTCAAAACGGTAAATATACGTAAATTTGAATGAAACCTTAAAGCTATATTGTTGCGGGTTTTGCCTGCAGACTTCTGCCAGTTTTTTTTTTCTGTAAAATTTAAACACATTTGTCCAGGTATAATTATTTTAGTACTTTAATGGAATAATTTGAAAAATGCATAGTACTGTAAAAATGATTGTTGTTATCATTAATTTCGAATAAGCTTCCTTTTAGATTTTGTTGGTCATTATAAGACCTGGCAAAATTGGGACATAAACTTTACAAGTATTTTTCCTGTTTTATTTCCAACTAAAGCCAAATACTGTAAGTTTGGGGAAGTGTTTATTACAGTATTTCTTGTAATTTGCACTGTAATATTTTAACAGTGTAAAAACAACTATCAAACATTTTTTTTTTTTAATAATTACAAAAAAGAAAGCGATCAATATTACATAATAAAGAAATAAATAACGGTCAGCTTATAAATCTACGCTTTTTTTCAAAAAAGTGTAGTATTTTTTTAAAAACCAACTGTTTATTTTACCATTGTTTCTTGCTTCCAAATTGTAATTTTTTTTGTAAGTATAGTAAGAAAAAAGCGTGAAGATTATTGATTATTGTGGTTTACTACCCCGTACTCTTTAAAAGGAAAATCTGGTAAATTAGGAAACATTTTAACAGTGTAATAACGACACGGAAATAAAGCTGGAAATAATATGTTTTGCCTGAAGCGCCAGAGGTGCCTATGTGTGTTTCTTGCTATTTTATCATAAATCCCAAATTTGTGTAAGTTTGCTCTACTCTAGTTTCATTATGTTTATTACTACAAGAATTATTAATTATTTTCCTGACCATTATTGGGCGTGGTCCTGATAAAGTCTATATGCTTTGGATGTAGCTCGTGGATTGCTTAAAGCATCAAGAACGAAGTTGGTGTTAATGTATTTGCCATGCGTTGGCATAGAATGTCAATCCGATCCTTATTGATCGAAAGGACCAGTCCTTCTTTGTTTTTAAGTAAATGATGATGACCCAGAAGAGATTACAAATTGACGAGAAATATTGTATAATTACGCAATAAAACTTGCCGTCGCGACACTCCTCAGTGTCTAAAACAGGGAAGATTTTTTTCATTATAAAACAAACATTTTTATAAATCTCATTGTGACACTTTACAAAAACGAAAAACGTACTGTTCGACTGCCCAATCGTACCAGAAATGTGCACATCGCTTAAACTTAATCTGCCTTTGAAAAATGTGTGGTTTCTGTTTGATGTACAGAGTGGTCCAAAAAGGTTTTTTCACACTTTCATGTCTGCAAATTTCTCAAACGTGGGTGGACATATCACAATTATTTGAAGATGTTATTAACTACAATATCTTGTTTAGAGCCTGGTGAAAATGGCATTGGAACATTGAAAACTTGCAGCTCAAATAACACATGGCGGCCGTGAAGAAAATTGGTCAAAACCCACTTTGCCCACACGTAAGTCTATGGAGCAATTATGATGGGTAAGAGTAATCAATCCCCTGCGTTGAAAGGTAGGCCTACTTACTTAACAAACTACTGACCAACTTAATTTTTTTTATAAATAATTTGAATGTTTAACTTCAGTTTGAAAATATCTCAACCGTGAAACTGAAACTTGAAACTGTCCATTGACATAAAACTTAAGTTGATTTCAATTAGGGGGATTTTAAATTGAAAAGAGATTGCATGTTGTTCTTGCCATATGTCAGCCTCTGCTTGTACATTTTCAGTTTGTATATGGTTTGGGACAAGATCCCAAAGAAGAAATAGTGCAGCCCATTTATTTTTTTAAAATTTATTACGAGAAACTTGAAACTAATTTGAGATGCCTATTTGGGCATTAGGTAATAAATGACCCTGTCCCATGAGGGTGCGTTGTTCAATGTGGATATCAATCATGGATATAATTCGTGACACCCAAACAAGAGTGCCAAGGACTACGTGTGTGCAAAGTGATTTTGACCTTTTTCTCTAGATGCGATCATTTGTTTTCATTTCAGCTTTGTTTAAACGCCATTTTCACTAAGTTCCAACAAGATATTAAATACCCTCAAACTATTTTGCTACGTTACCCACTTTTGAGAAAGAAAATTGCCAAAATGAAAAGTGGCAACTTTTTTTGGCCACTCTGTACAATTTATGATACCGCTGTGTATTATTGCAGCTCTTGCTGTTGTTGTTGCTTGATTATGTTTGGTGTTTGTTTTGTTTTTGTTTGTTCTGTATCGGGGTTCTTCCTTTTTTTGGCGTGTTTACAAATTAACCCATCATTACATTTTGCCTAATTTTCCCTTTCTCTTTCTTAATTTGATTATTCATGAGTTCTTAGTATTTGTAATAAGAAGGAAGAGTGTATAATACTGCCTCTTTTAAAATTTTTGATAATTTTCTTTCCTTTTCGTTCGAAAACTCGATGTCTTTCATACGTTTTCCAGCACAACACTTGGCAAATATAATTATGCGACAAACGGGAAGCAAGTACGTAAAAAATTAAGCAAATGGCAAATAAACCGTTTTTTGTTTTTTCAGTAGGCGCGCGCATTTTGATAGTCAAAATGCTCAGAGATAGAAATTTGAAAGTGATCTCCAAATCGATCTTTCTGTTTATAAATAATAATTTGACGTCAAAATATGATTTTTGTAACTGGTTTGACTGCCATTTGGCCAATTTGAGCCATTTATGAAGACAAACCTTTTCAAAGAAAAAAAATAAAAAAGTGATTTTATTTAGGTTTTGGATACTACTGCAAAAAAAATTGGGGATGCAAAATGTCCCTTTTGATTTCGAAAGTTGTTTTTGCAGGTCCCTAAACAACTTAACTGGTTTCTGTAAGGGTTGTTTAACATTTTTAAACAACCTTTTTGGTTGTGTTCAAAAGGGGTGTAACTGAATTTTTAATTCTAAGATACGTAACCATCCTATCCTTACTTAAAAAATGGGGGCTTTATTATTTAATTAACTGATTACGGGGTGGAGATGCGAAACTCAAGTTAAATCGGCATCATTCTAGAGTCAACAAACCATTATCAGGGAAGAACGAATGTGACTAAGATTCTGTACAACGTGACTATACTAGCTGCATGATCTACATTCAATGTTCAATAGTCACTTGCGTCTATGACGTCAAAATGCATACAAAGGTCCTCTTTTGAATAATATAAACCAGAAGATTCATGCGCATAAAATCGAAATCAGTCATATCTATATTGAAATAATTTCTTCGGAAACTGGTCCTCTCGCAGCTTTTGAAAACCAAGGAATTGATTCAACAGAACACTAGTACACAAAAACGCTTGTCTCTACCAATAGGTCTTGTATTCCGACATCTCTTAACCGGAAGACACGTTTTTCAAAGGTTGTTCTTGTCAAAACACATGATGCAATTTCACGTAGGGTAATGCGGGCATGGTCTGAGATTGTCTTTCAGTAAGTCGTGTTATTATGAGAAGACGCAAAAATAAGATGTCACAGAATTACTTCCGAAACTGAGGGAGACAAAACTAGGAGGAATAGGAGAAACCTCTTTTGGACACGTCCAACTAGGCATGTGATAGATGACTGCAGGACTGTCAAAAAAATCAAACTAAATATTTAAAAAATTAAATTCTGCATTTTGGTGAGATATTTTGATTTATTTTATAGAGCAGATCCAAGCTAAATACTGTTTTTATTTCATCCAATTGATGCACCCTAACCGGAGATATGTTCAGTTGAACACAAAGGATAAAATTACCCTGGGCCAGTTTGACTTGAAGGTTCAAGAAAGTAAAGGTACAAGGTGTGTAGAATCTTTTTGTGGGATTAAATGTTTTCAAACAAAAGAATGTTTTCGAGATCAGATTTCTCATTGCAATGAAACTAATCATGATTATTTTTCAAAGGAAAGGGAAAGCCCAGAAATTATGCTGTGGGGGAATTGAGGGGACTCACTCTCAGAGGGTCAATAATCATGAAATTCATGTAAATTTTATGCTGAGGGGACAGCCACAAGTCTGTGTTATGGGAGACAAACTTATGGGTGGACAATGCTCTAGGGGAGGGTTAATTTCCATCCCCCATATCGCACTACCTCCAAGATGCCAGGGAGACCCAAAATGAAGAAACTTAGTGTTGAACAAAAAACCACTAATAAGGAAAGGATGGTTGTGTTCAAGCCTCAGTTTACTTCAACGAGTGTGTTTTTATGGTCTCCTTCTGAATGAGTAAAGGCGAGACACAAGATATTCTAACTGATACATTATGTTTCCATATTTTCCAAATTAGGGGTCGATTTTGACAATAGAAGGTCAAACTTGTAATGATATTTAGTTATTTTGTAAATTTGCAGGGTAAAATGAGAGGACGGATAGATAAATTACGAGAACTTGGAACAAAACAGGAGTAGTACATATCTGGCCAGGGGAATCGAACTTCCATAGACAAATTAAAAATACAGGTAAGACAAAATCATTTTTCGTTTCCTTTCAAATCCTCCACCCCCGGCCTAAAATTCACCAAATTGCACTTTTTGCACAGATCTGTACTATTTTAAACAATTTAGTGATATTCGTTTGATGTATTTTGTTTTACCAATTGCCCCAATTGTGTATGTCAAAACCACTTCGGGAACGCACCATTGGATATCAAGGGGGTAAAGGAAGTTCGGCTCGACAGACTTTGCCGGCTTAGGGGTCCAGTTTCAAGTATACTCATGAAGTGGTGGGTAGAGGAAAGTTTTTTTTTTTGTTTCTTCACAGATCAGTGATGTTTTTAACTTAAAAATGCCTCCTTATATATAATGGGCGTCCCTTAAATTCAACATCAATTGTATGATTAAACCTACAGGGAAAGGGAAGCTTTGGGGGACTGGGACTATTCTGGACTTTCTCCGTTGATGTCCCAGTGAAAGAGTAGGTTGCCGTTTAGGCCTTCCTGCAAGTTTCAGAGATAGCACTGAACTTTTTCACTACAATAAAATAAGAAAACAGTGTACGTACCATCGTCCAACCAAGGGTTTTTGTACTACGCTCACGACCAAGGGGGTGGTACCCCCCCCCCCCACCCGAGAATTCCTTATAAAGCACCCAGTGCTTATGAATATTGATACCAGTGGCTCGGTAGGGCCTCTCTCTTCATTGATACCAAACTAAGTAGCCAACATACCTAGTATGGCGTCACAATTGGACCCGTTTTCCCCCCAAAATCAAATTCCGCGAGTCGGCAAAATTGGCATTTTCCACAGAAAATAGGCGAAATATCCTGATTTTGCGCTAAAAACTTAGGAATATCGATTTTCATGCGGTTTTTCAGGGCTCTAAATGATGGCAAATGACTATAGTTTTACATAAACCTAGACTTTTAGAGGCCAGACTGTGCAAATATTTTCAAAAATGCACCATAAAATATCCTTGGGTGGCACCTACCCCCCCCCCCCCCACCCTTCGCTTTGACGGCATACTAACCCCGGTGAAGGTGCTACCTTCACATTTTTTTCGCTAAAATTGACCGAAAGATTAAGAACGATTAACTAAACTTTTTCGAAAGTTTTTGGCATTTTAGCGCACCGGCGCGAAGTTCACTAGGTAACACCCCTGTGGTTGGACGAGGGTTAATACTTTATTTTTTACTACATCTAAAGAGGGGCATATGCGTGTACATTAACGGCTCCTTTGTATACTTTGGGTTAATAACTGAATACAGGGGAACTGACGACGATACCTATTTCCTGGTTTATTTTTGGTGAATCAAAAAACTTTAAATTAAAGTTTACTATAGCCAAAAGTAAAGTTATAATATATACAGCTAGTTGTAAATTGTTCATCTTGAAATGAACTTCCGTAACAAGTCAGTGACCGAATAGTAGTTGAAAGAAATCTTCCTTGGCACACCACTCTCGCAATCGAGGCGTAGTTCCTTTTTGCTCTAATGTAACATTATCAAAACTGTACGCCCCAGTTAAATTTACTAACTACCCCTGCTCTGGCTATAAGACCAGTCGTAAAGGCATATGCGATTTTTAATATGTAAAAAAAAGTAATACTTACAGTCAAAATGTCAGATTCGCTTATGAACCGTTTGATTATTTTGCATTTGGGTATGGCTTTTAAGGCTCATCACTCCCTCAACAACGCAAGCTCCTCGAAAATAGGCAACGCTCTTTAGAATACTAAGGGATGTGGCTAATTCATATTTTATTTATCCCAACAGTGCAAAATTCTTACATTTAATTATCTAATTAGGAATATTATGTCTCGGCTATGTGACGTCATGAAACCTAAAATTCTAACATTCCATCGCCCCCTGCTTTTATCTTTGCTCACTGTTTAAATAATCTTGAATGTAAAAAAAGCAACTTCTAGGCAGCCAACAGTGTTCGTTTTTTTCTCGGACAATCCATTAATCACTAATTAAGTTCAACAATGTCCATTTTTACAGACCAACGAAAAAAGAAAGGTTTCCAGGACTCTGTGTGTCTTGTTTTACATTGGCATTATTTATGCCTAATACGATAGCCCTTCAATAATTAATCATTTAAGTAAATTTTAGAGTTAGGCCTACCTAACTGGGAAGCAAACCCGATGAACCTCTGCCTTATGAAGCCAATACTTATAATCACCATTCTATGCTACCTTACATGGTAATACATATATAGAATAAGAAAGGCTTTGCTTTGTTCCTTTCACACAATTTTATATATTGCGAATTAAACTTAACACATATCAAAAACAAAAAGGATATTTTTATTTAATATTCCTCCTTGAATAATTTAAAAAGTGTGTTATAATTTATTGTTTTTGTTGTTGTTTTTTTCGTTCTCTCTCCGACAACCTTACAACTTACATTTTTACAACGACGTGTGAATTTTACCGCCCAATGTCTGTAACGTTCTCATTTACAGACTCATTTTTATAATAAAACTGCCAAACGGTTATTGTTTAAAGAGCTGTAAAAACAGATACGCTTCTAAGAGTGTAACTGCTGGTAACATGATGCACTCCCATCGACCCATAGTGGCTTATGTTTAACCACCACTTATATTTCTAATGATTGAAACCCATAATAAAGTAAATATACCCTCCGCCGAAGAACTTTTTCCTGATGCTTCATGTTTTGTTTTTTTCCTCTATTTCCTAGAGGCGACAACACCGCTATGTCATCATAACCTTAACAGATTGGAGTTTTAGATGATGCGAAAGACGCCATTCACGGGCAGGTAATCTAGTCATGTATTGAAATAAAGATTTGTAAAGGAAACAGCACAACCGATCTTACATGTGCTAGCCTTTCCACAAATTACCTGTAAGCGTTATTTCCACTACTCAGTAATATAATTCCCCCGAGTGTGTTTCATTTCCAGTACACCATACAATGGACACAAATTGATCTTGGCTGTGTTCAGTAAATTATCTGTTTTATTTATTTTCAATTAACGAATTTTTTTTTGTAGTTTATAAGACAATACGCTGTAAAAAAACAAAATGTTCATTTTTAACAGTAACATAGTGGGCATTTCTTAAATTGTTATAGTACACTGTAATAAAACAAAATAAAGTGCTGTAAATACAGCAAACAAAATTCTCTCTCTGGTTTTTTTGAAATAAGACTTGTTACGCCAGCAAAATACTTTCATTACTGTAAAAATTTACAGCTTGTTCAACATTGTATAAACAGGCATTTTCTGCAATTGCAAAAGCATTTCATTTTAAAACATTTAAGCAATTGTAACTTAGTAACTTGATCGTGGATTCAAAATGTTTCTTCAGTGATTTAATGTTGAGACTATTTAACATGCAAACAAAGCTGAAGTTTTCATTCTAACAAATTACGTTCGGTTTAGAAATATCAAATTTTGTCTGTTGTTTTTAGAAACAGTCAAATACTGTCAATTTTTGCTGAAATTCTACGTCATTTTTCTTTCTGCCAAGAATATAATCGTAAAAAAGTGAGCAGAGGGAAAGAATGAGAAGAGGACTGAATTGACCAAAACCCATGCAGTGATACACCAATTCTGATTGTGTTGTACACAATGCATTATTTACATGTTTCACTTGCTACTGATACCAGTCCTTGGAATGTAAGAGTCTCATATTTCCACGCATGACATTGTCAATGTAGCAATTTGCAGCATTTGTAAAATAGTCTTGTCACATATGGGGCCTGAAATGAAGACTATCAGTCTTCACCAAGCAATTTGTATGGTAGCGTATGTAACAGTTTTCCTGATTGGTTGGGTCAATTTGCGATGTCTTTCTGCAACTAACTTCCCCCGCTGTGGAAGACTCTAAGCCATTTATATCTAAATTAATATACTTTCGATGTCATACTAACTATAACAACTCGGTAACATTAACATCGTTTGTATGCAATTGTAACATTGATAGAATAGAACTAATTCATTAATGCAGACTAAAATTTCATGTGTGGTAAACAGGCCAGATGTGTTAACAGCATGTCTGACAGATTTACTACAACAATTCAGTCGTTTGAATTGGACAAGAATTGCTATTTTGGATGTGTTTTGTTATGGCGCCACTTTATGGATTGGTAACTTGACTTGTGAGTTCGATTACGCAGTAATTGGAACTGCTAATGTAATGAAGACTACCACTTGCGTTTTGTTCATTACTATTACCCCCCAAACCATGTGAGTTTTCCAGAAAAGTTGCTTATGCCTCTATTTTTTGGTGCTCAATTTATTTTTAGAATACGGTAATCATAGCTTTGAAAAAAATCTACCCCACAAAAATATTCAAGCAAATAAAAAAAATAAAAAAAATATTTTTCTTTCAAAATTTGGTAAAAAAACAAACAATGCAAAGACAGGTGAAAATTAAATGAGAGATGTGGCTATCAAGGAAGGAACTAAATAAGGGTCTATTATCTGAGTACGGCCGTCAGCTAAGATTGCATTATAGTTGCAATAAACTTATATCCAAATCTATAATGCGAGTGCGAATTTGGGTTTCCAGGCTTCAAAAATAAAACCTTTTTTAGGCCTCCTTTCACAAATTAAAGAATCTAACTTTATTAAGAACACAGTGGAGATAAGATGTCAATTTAAACGTTTATCGTCAGTGTAAATTAAGAGCGAGTTGTATATTACATTTTCTTAGAAAGGTTTCATGCCATAAACTCTTTATAAAAACATAGTACGGCACATAAAGGAATACGGCATCATAGTAATTATCCCACGGAATTCATATGTGGCCTTTTAAAATTTTTAAGATACGGACCTTTGAAAAGAGAAATCTGATTAAAACCAATTTACGAATAGAACTTTGCTAGTTTTCGAGTGCTGACAAAAACCAAAGTATAACAACCTTAGCTTTTTCTTTTTATTTTTGAACGAGGATATGCAAAAATCACATAAAAACTGAACGGGTGAAGAAAAGCGACCAATTTTGTAAAAAAAATGCGAAATTTGCTGTAAAATCGCATTTCTTAATCAAATTTTTCAGTGTGCATTTTTCTAGCCCCCTTATATTATTGGACGGGTCACACTTTTTAGCACAATTGATTTAAACTCCAGCGTGTGTATTGAGTCCTTCCCACAATGCAACAAAACCAGTTTTGGGAGAAATTTTCACCGTCAATAGTTCATATGAAGCCAGATCCCCACACAAATCTTATTCTCCTGCATAACCCCACGCCTTTACACTCATTTTTTAGCCCACAAGCTAAAACGCGCTAGTCTTAGAGTAGTTTTTTAGGTAATGATCATGAAATGACTCGTGGTTTCATAATTGTCTTGACACTTTATCCCTAAGTACTGACATGTGTGTTGTACAGTACAATGCGGGTAAATTGCAATGCATTGTGGAGTAGTTTTTAAAAGTCACCCCCTGGTGTAAAACTTTGTCAAACAACTTAAAAGCAAGCAAAAACAAATTTCTATATTCATTTCAAATGATTGAAATGGCCACTCCATTGGGGGTAAAATATGACCTTATTGAGAGTCAATTCCACGACAGAGTGACCCTACAGCAATCGAAAGATTGAAATTCCCTCGTTCAAGATGAAATTCACTCTTTTGCATTTAGTACTTGCACAAACAAGATGAAAGATGACATGGGCGACTCAGTTGTTTACTTTCGCAATCATTTGGTAATGTGCATCTAATGCTCAATTGATTACAAGACAAGTGTTCAAAGTTATATCTCAAGATACCATCAAATGTCATGCAGTCCATTAAAAACGCCTATTCTCAGGTCCTGATTCGAACTCTACGATACTACAGGTTGGGACTTCCTGAACCTTTGATAGATTCTCTCCTCTTCTCTAAGTATATGTCCAAATGACCAAATTGTTTAAGTGCTTCGCTTTACGTAACCGGTTTCTCTTCGCTTTCAGGCGGAACAAAGCACGTGCGCTCTAGTTTGCTAAAGTCTTTGCCTGTCCGTGCTTGGTGACAGTAGCATCATTGATCTGAAGAAAGTGGCCGATTCCGCCACGGAGGCCACATATTTCGGGGCGACACCTTTCATGACCTTGACAAGTATTATCGATCTTAATGAATTGTCTATTTTTCTGTTCAATAATTAAAGTAATGAGCTGTGAAAATATTGTAGAATGCGATGCAACCAAATGCAGTCCATATCATATTAATTGACATCTTAGTCACATTCATATATTTTGTTGTGTACCTCTAGGAGCTCAGAAAGTGGAATGTCACATTGACGTGTTGTTTTTCCCTTGTCCATCTTTTGTGTGCTCAGATTGTCATACATCTGTATAGAAATATTTCAGCCGACCAACGCACGTTCTGCGCCGGGTTGATCAAAATATTTAAATCGAAAGAGATAGAAACAGACGGACAGACACAGGTAACGAGACCTAACACTGGTGGTGACTTTCTTCCAAATAGGCACACAGACTGAAATTAATACACAAGCAATGTCGGACATACATAGTTACAGTGAGAGGGAATAGAGAAAGAACACATCGCCTTTCTAGTGACAATTGCATATTACATTTAGGAAGAATGCATAGACAAAGTGACGTTTTATTATGCTATTTTTTCTTCCATATAGCACCATTTAATGTAACCATTAGAGGAAACGGTTTTTGTCAGAAAACCCAGGACGTGTAAGGTTATATGAACTTCCGCGTGAACGACACGACAACCAAGGTAAGAATTCTCAAGGTGAAAACTCGATTTGACACCTATTCTGACAACATGACTAAAGGCGAGAATTAGATCAACCGTTTACACTGATTGTCTGTAAACGATTTACAATAATTTAATTCTAAAATTCCAAACACGTTACGTCTGGTCATGAAAAGTTGAAACGTTCTATAACTTAACCATATTGAATAGAAATACGATAAAATGTTCTCTGTTCTCTTGAGTACATCAATTTCACTTTAAGTCCCCTAAATCCGGAAAATGAACCACCAATAACCACTTCAAGGGAGATTTTCTTAATAAACAACTTTGAGGGATGAGGTGAGAATACTGCCAACTGTAGCCAATCTCACATCGAAAAAATTAAGGCTTTTGTCATAAGAAATTTTCCGTATAATTGATTATGTGGGTTGGTGGGGGTGTGGTAGTACTATCACTGGACGTTGAAATTCTTAATTTGCAGAGTAAAGCCAATTTCGGTTTCGGCGACACAACTGCTATGTCCAGCTCCCAAAAATTGACCGGTGGAACGTAAGTATTTAACACTTGTAAGAGTGTAACTCTGTATTTGTTCACAGTATTGTGTGCGTTATATTATTTTTAATATATTATTTAATATGACAACCAAGGTAATAATTCTCGTTGTAAGCAAACTCGAGTTGACACCTATTCGGACAAAATGACTAAAGGCGAAATTAGATCAACGTATTACAACTGATTGTCATTAAAAACGATGTTACAATATATTAATTCTAAAGTCAGCACTTTACTATCTGGTCATGATAAGTTTTTGCTGTGATACAATTGCATTTCTGTTGTACATCAAGCAGTATGTTGTGATGCCGTCAGCCGCTCCTTTACTCATACATGAATAAAACGATGTGACATTGTATGCTCGCTTTTAATGTACTTATTTTGTTCTAATGGTTAGTTTCTTCGTTTGTCTTTTCCTTTATCTTTTCTCTTTCTCCTATTTTACAGTTACGTGGTTCTGCAGGGTGTTCTGTCAATGGTGTATCTTCCATATCAAGTATGTTACAGTATGGCGAAAAATTGCGAGAGAGTAAGTAAAATTCGAATTTTCGTACAACACATTCCAAAAGTATCGGTATATTGTGTAATTCGGGTCAAGTCCGTTTCATTGACGATTTGGCAATCAGTTACTGCAAGTCCGAAACTATGGATATTGGCCATTGTGTTCGCACTTTGTATAAGTGGAAAATAGGTTTAGTTGTGTGGAATTTTGATCAGACAGGTTTTGATAACATCAAATTGCCGATATCATCACTGTTTGTCTTAAGCCATACCAAGACTGGTGCATATTACAACAAAGAAAATGTCTAAGTAGTATTATGTAAATGATATGAAGCCGTTGTCGCACACTAAGCGTCTAACGATGTAGAGCCCCACAACCCATCCATCTTATTTTGGTTATCTAATTGTGTGTTTCACGCATCACTTGTCCCAACACAATACCCATATAGCCCAATGGCCAGGGTTTATCCTGAATATGTTTGCATGCGAGCTAGTAGGTCTACACAGTTTTGGGAAAACTCCCAGTTCTCTGATACCGGTGTTGTGGTTGTATGGATCTTGTTTTTATCAACAAGATCATGGTTTTAACAGTGTGGCACATGTCCTTATTAATCCAAATTGTTAAACACCTTTTGAATACATTGAATGTCATCACCTTATGTTGTGTCCTCTTAACAGCCGAACGTGGCAGGACCAAGACTGGGTTGTCTTTCTCACCCGACATAATACTAGGCTGTCTGCTACTCTGGTGGTTCTGCAAGTCTTGTTTGCGTGTAAGGGGATTTTTTGGTTGTGGTGTTGCTTAAATTCTTTTAATGTTCCCACAAGCTGTTAAAGACAACACCGCGGCCTTTGTAAGTTCAACAATAGGGAACTGTCAATCAGCAATTGAAAGACCCATCTGGACCCATCCCACCGTTTATATTACATGATCGTACACTGACTTACACATCGACCACATGGCACTGACTGCAGTCATATTGCCCGCACCGCGGCCGCCTCTACATATTAATAATTTCCTATAGGCCTATAATAATTAACATTAATTTTAAAAGCCTGATTTACATTTACAAATGTCGTGTATGTCTCCCACTAGGGGATTTTGTTTTGTGTACTTCTAGGTAAATACGAAAGGAGAATCCGGAAAGGCACTGACAAACTTATAAACATCCCGCAAACTTGCGTTAAAAACGATCACAAACTTGCATTGTGAGGAAATTTTCGGCCATAATTTTAAGCTATGTAAATGCCTTTTCCCCGATGACATTAGCCGTTCTGCACTGCAATGCCGATTATTGACATGTGGTCTTTCTGGCACTGGCAATGCCGGATTGGCAAATATATTATCTTCATAGGGTTGTATTGATTCAATCCACACTGCACAGTTTTCGGGAAATTGCACCAAATGAGGTTCAATGAATCCCACAAAAATCCTATTCTTAACACTAAAAACCCAGACTTTTACCCCATTTTAGCCTACAAATTGTTAGTTTAGTGAATTTTTTGCATGATAATTAAATGTCCTTGTGTTTCTTAACTTTTGGAACACTTTTTATCCCTAAGTACTGACATGTGTTTAGTAAACAGTACGGTATAGGGCACATTGCAATTCATCATGGGATTGATTCATCACACTTCTGTATAAATTTGGGATCACTATATCCTTGGCAACAGACAGATACATGTGGCCTTATAATCTCTGATGTTATATGTGGATACATTTGCACTCCCACAAATTCAATAATTTTTCAGTAAGTCCCTATCACACTGAATATCAAATTGATTTAACTTTTGCACATTTCCTTGATTTTATTCTAGGCCTATTATGCTCCCAAGTCCTATAATGAGAAAGAAAGGGAAAACAGACAAAAAAGAAAGGATGAAAAAAACAACAGAAAGAAAAAAAGAAACAGAAGGAAAGAAATAAAGCGCCCAGCGATAGAGGAAATGAGTGAGGGGGAGAGATGCTGTAGATAAAAATGAGAAAAAGAATTGAAAAATAAAGGAATGAAGAGTACAGAACCAGAAAAAAGAAAAGTTATAAAGAAAGAAAAAAAAGTATACTAGAACCGAAATATACTATTCATTTTGTTTTTAAATTTGTTTATTTACTTGTTTCTCTATGTATATTTCAACATCGGCATGACTTCATGCTCATCCCATCTACCCCGTCTCAACTCTGCATACGATATTCGCAGTGCACACATTGGTTTTCTTTTCTGTTTTTTTTTAGTTTGGCGCTATAAGGTTTATCGTATAGAAACCGCCAAGGATCATGGGGCCGAAAAGGGGGCAAGAGCACCACACACGTCGATGATCTGATTTGTTTTTCGTGCACGGTCAATGAGGCCTCACGGCATCGTAGAACCAAAATTTATATTGAGGATTGTTTCAAATTATGTTTAAGTTAATGATGATAAATGTACTACCAAGTTGTGTTGTCCATGAATGATATTATAAGTATCTTTGTTTTTATGAACGGTACAACAAATTATCCCTACAAAATAACAAAAATTCACCTGTTCGTCAGCTGCTATCGAAAGATGTAGCGTGCAGCCTTCAATGGAGTGTGCACTACCTGTAACCCAAATTCTCCCATTTGAGTTTATACATTAAAGAACAATTACAAATTTCATCATTCCCGTAATATATGAAGCAGCCGAATATTAATCCCCAGTATGATTAGTAATTTCACAATTTGATATGAGTTTCATTATTAAAGATTAGTTAAGAAAAGGACTTTTCGTGGCCCGATCGACGCATCTGAGATACACCGGACACGGAGGCAAACTTGGTCAGCGATTGCCGCTGAATCACGGCCCGCTCATCGTACACGGAAACGTTTTTAGACTTCTATCAACCTAAGTGCATTTTCATAACTGTAATTTCGATTCAACCATGCCTATTTTTTTAATTTTTTTTTTTTTTTTTTGTTTTATTCCCTACATCAAAGTTTAGACAATTCTGTAAAGTTTGCTCCGTGTCAAGTTCAAATAGTCTAAGTGTACATTGACGAATGAATTTTACCATTTTTACAATGTCACAGTGGTAGCCGACGGATTCGGCCGCCCGCGGAAGTGTGCTCATGGAGTTATTTGCGTGCGGTGGATATGTCTCAATTCTGTAGCTTCTTTACAACAACTATGCATTACAAATAATTATGTAGGAAAAATAAAACTTTCTGTTTTACAATTTACAAAGTGCATATTTTGGTTAAATATTTAAAATAAATGTGGATATACCAACGACGACGGCACACAAGGGCCGGGCTGTAGCTTACACTAACAGGGGCCGGGCCGATCGCGCCCCAGGGATCCGCCCATGTCCAACTCAAAATCAATGCCCCCCAAACAGTCGCCATTTATTTGTATCTCGGCGGTACTTTCTACACAGATAAAGGTGGAATACATATAAATCATACAGCTTTTAGATTCTTTTGCCGATTTTTGTTTAATAACCAGACTCAAAGTTTGATTTTTTTTTTGAGTTCCCATTGCCATAGGCAAGTAACGACGTTGTTTTACAGTTACATCCGGGCCATCCCTATTTTGTTTGCCCCTTTTCGATCCCATCATGCATTGCGGCAGAGCGCCCTCAGTTGATATTTTGCTATCTACTACTATAACCTTTAGGTAATTGTCAACTACCCGGTACACTATATGTGCACGACCAATGAACGTGTCAGCGATTTCGATTAGAGGAGTTGAATCCCACTGATCAATGCTCAATCGATGTGTGGACATCGATATTCTCTTGATTGACAGTCCCCTATTGTTTAGCTTACAAAGCCGCGGGGCGGTCTTTAACCGCTTGTATGTTCCCTTATGGTAGATTCTTAGTCTTTGCCAAAGACTCCGTTTAGTTATGATGTTTGTGTGAGAGGGCAAGCACCCGCGTGCCGCGTCAGTGCGAGAGAGACTTTCAACCTGAGACTAATCGCACGAACCTATCCCCTTTCAACTGATGTACGCGCTCCATGAAATGTTAAAAATTTGAGTAGTAATCATTTTTTTTTTTTTCGCATGCTGTGACCAGACTATTAAGTCTGTGAAGTTATAACCGTAAACAGTCTGTAACGGTTATAACACATAATGACCTGTGGTTAACCTTGGTACGGCCGTCGAAAAACACTGACCTATATAGACAGGCTTATTTGTACTCATTTGAATGCATCTGGGTGGCCATATATGCTCATAATTACAGATTAAACATAATTTTTTATCTAAGGTGACAAGGGATTTTTAACAAACCAATATTAGCATGGAATATGTGACTGTAATTAAAAAAATCCAATAATATCAAAATAGCTGTTGTAAATTACATTGTATCATCTTTACGATCGAATAGCCTAGGCCCTGATTAATATTGCCCCATGCCTTTGAATACTTCATCAACCAGTCCGGGAGAGTCCTATAAGATTCCAACCTGTCCTCCTATTTCTAGGAGCTAGAACCTAACCTGAGCAATTTGTTTAATATTACTTTCTTTCTCTAGGTTGTAAAAAGACCGCCTCCGCCCAAACCAGCCCCTCCACCACCGAACCAAACAAGAAAGGGCCATCCGTAGACGGCCTCTTACTACGGCGGTGGTGGACCAGGTGGTATCAAGAGAATTAAATGTCACTATACCTTATTTCTAAACTCTATTTAATAAATGTGTTAGGTAACATTCACATTGTATAGCCTCTTCTTTATAACAACCGCGATTATAATTAGCAATAAAGTACTTATCTATGTAATAATATTATAGCTGAAGGCGGTATGTTTTGAGTCAGGGTGGCAGGAGATCTAGGTGCCCTCCGGACCTCACAGTCCCCGGACCCACAGTCCATCTACAACGGTGAAAATAGGGCACTCTCGTTCAGTTGACTCTTCACCAACATTGTTTCATTCACTCTTTATTTCACTCTTTATATTCCCTTGTCGTCTATGGAGCCCGACTATGGCTCCCGTGCCGGACCATATCTCCTTTTACAAAAAAAATCGGTCTGTGATACCAAAAGGTGTAGAAGACATGTTTTTTTGCTGATTTCCCTTTAACTTTTGAAATTTATTCAAGTATTGGCCATTGTTTTTTAATCACTTGGACCATTTCGTTTTCTAAAATGTGTATCTTTATTATGTTTTCAACCAGTATTGACCAAGTTGGGACGAGAAATATTCAACCACCCCGTATGAAGGACTAACCTGGTTTAAATCCAAGTTAAAAGTTCAAGGGGAAAATGGGGGAAGCCTTATGTATTTTTATAACCGCAGCATACCCATATGATCTATTTTTACAAGTACTTTTTCAAAAAATTTACCTTACTTTTTTGCATTACAAATTAACTCTCGACAATGGAAGTTTGTTATTGTGTGTTTATCCGCTTTTATCTGCTTTCACAATTGATTTTAAGAATGTAATTGAACGTTTTATTTCTTTCTTCTTTTCTTCTTTCTCGTTTCTGGGCGTCTTTTTGATATTACTGTTATTTACAAATGCACCACGTTTTAAGAATATTATTTCAATGATATTTCTTCTTCATGTAGGTGCAATGGGGAACAAGGGCTTGTACGAGGCAGGTTCACTCTTGAAAAGGATAAAAACGCCAGGCTAATCAAGGTGGTTTGAAGAAGGAGGCGGCGGCAACGGCCCACCACCGAACGCTGGCTTTTTCGAAATATTTCAAGGTTAGTTTTTTTTGTCTAATTATCATGATTCTCCCCTTTCTATTACATAATTATTTACATTTTGTTATATAACATTTTGGATTTAACTGTATGAAGGAAAGACCCCTGGATGTTTGTCCCATTACTCAGAACTAGAGAAAATACAGGAAATAAGACAAAAAATACCCAACTGGTTCCTCGACTGGTTTCTCCCGCTTTAACGTTAATGGCTGTTATAATAATAATAATTCGCTAATTTGTAAAGCCTCTTGCCATAGGATTCAAGCATGGCGTTGTCTCTTATTATTAATTACGCTGCCATCAGGACACCGCCAATCATTCGCTTCATTTCGGTTCTGCTGCCAAGCGGCACATGCCGCGGGACTTCAATTGTAATATGTTCCCATAACAGCGCCACATATTTCGCTTGGGTCGATCGAGGCAATCGAATAAGTACTTTCCCCAGTGCACAACACGTTGACAGCAGCGAGCTCGAACTCGCGATTTACAATGTTTTTTATTATCATGATCCTTCTGCGCCAATCCGTTACCCTACACGTCCTCCCACAATCCGTGCTCTTATCAATTGTAAGTGGGAACATGATAATCTGTAGTTAATAATTCCATTATCTTTTCCCCTCTTTCTTTGTAACTTGTTAATTTTGTTGTGTTTCTTTACAGCAAAAATTGGCAAGCCTGCTTTGCTCCAGTTAAGAGTCTTTTTACGCGACAGAATTTCAATAATGAGACCTGCGCCAGAGAAAAGGTAGTTAGTATTTTAATCTCAAATACTTATAATACAAATGATCCTCCTCTTTATTATAACCACAATTAGTCATGTGGATCACATTATCTTACCTGTTGAGGGGCAGGACCCTCAAATATCGGGAACTTTTAAAACTGAATTTATGCCTGACTACTTAACAAAACTTTAAGTACTCTAATACTCCGACTCTATATCATTTAACAGTGCAACGCAGCTCCTTTGACTATATATATAATATATTAAGTTTACATGTTTTGTTCGCAGCACCGTTTACCACCCACTTCATCAAAATCGACCCTGTACCCACAGAAGATCTGTTACGGTTGACTTTCCGTCCGCCCGCCAAGAATATCTTTAAGATTAGGATAACGCTTGTAAGAGATAAACCGGTGGCTCAGGAAAAACATTTCTGAGCCTACTATGGGATTCAATAATGGCCAGGCGTGTGGATAATTTTCGCAAGGGAGGCTAATTGGGGTGGAAGGTGGTCACAAGGGGAACGCGTTGCGATTGCTTTTTGATAGAATATTTCAAAGAATCAGATCTAGCAACAGTACCAGCCTTTTCACAACCTCATTCCTAACCTTGTCCAATTTGTATCCCCTGTCGACAAAATATCCCCATGTGGTGTACATTCCTCTCTTCTGAAATTATGGGTCGTCCGAACAGATTCCTTCTCAAAGGCGCAAAGCCTGCTTAGGTTATTGGATATAGTGTGTCTAGGGTGACAAAGCTTTAGGATGTAAATACTGTGAAGAGTCCGTGGGTTTTGTGTATAAATCAGTAGTTATTCTGTGGTCTTCTCTTGTCTTTACTTTAACATCTAGGAAATTGATTTCATTAGGAGAAATTTCACAGGTAAATTTGATAATGGCTGTTGTAGCACGATTGGCAAGATCAATAAAACTTTTGAGTCTCATCCTGGAACCTTTCCACATCAATAATATATCGTCTTATATCTATACCACACAAATGGGCGGCAAGAAGCATTGCCGAGAAAAAGGAAAAAAAAAGCTCTTTTTCAGCCACCCCATAAATATTAATTATCGCGTAAGGGGGTGCGAATTTTGCCCCGATAGCTGTCCCAGAAGTTTGAAGGAAAACTCCCTATTGAGTAAAAACAATGGGAGGTACTGCTTAAAGCTCCAGTATGAGACCTCAGTGGATGGACCTTCCCGGGGGGATCAGTCTTCATAGACAAGGGGGTTCCTCCGTGTCCCAATCCCACGTAAAAAGGGTTTTTTCAGGATCAGGCACGTTAGTACGTAACGTGAAAGGGTCTAAAAATCGCCCAAAATCAAGACAAGGGTTTATATTTTCTAAATGAGTACTTCGCTTTAGGGTCCATATTCATTTCAGCATAAACAAATTTAAACAGTGTTCTGGAAGTCTGTATTTGCCTTCAAAACCTGTGCTTTCAAATCCCTAAATTTCCAAATTTTCCGCGCTACGCCGCGGTAAGAAATCATACACTATTTTTAGTACAGGCTCGTACCACCCATGCTTTGAGATTGAGAAATAACAACTCCTTTTGTGATTCCTGATTTGTCGCTATAACAAAATAGTTCTATATCACTTTACCCATGAAACGGACAATTTTTTAGCAATTAAAACTCATAATGTCAGTCATTCTAGTTTATAAAGTTCTTAAAATAACTTTTGGGGCATATTTGGGTGCATAGTTTTTTGAGCGGATTCTGCTTTTTCCGGGGAAAATGCCGATTTTCGCTGCTCTTGCAAATGCGGAAATAATTCCCGAAAAAACGTTCATCTAAATGCGAATTCTCCGGATCCTTTAGACACATAGGAAATGTCTTGAAAACGAAATACTTCAAGGTTTCCGCGACCCACTCCGTGTCGCTACGAACTCTCCATGACACTTTAATTTTAATGATTAGTTTCAATGAAACTTACCATGATGCACTATTTTACTGTTAGACCGTCGATCATTGGCCATATGCATTTTAATTTAACCCTCATCTTATCTAGTTTTAATCCATTTGTATGAGAAAATGTATATCGGAAAGCAAACATTGCCTGGCATGTTTTCGCGCCTTCTCTCGAGAGAGAGGCGGCTCCCCCTCTCCCCCCTTTCCCCACATTTTTCTGATTAACCAAAGTCCGACAAGTCTCGCTGTGTTCAAAGAGAATAGGTGTAGGTTTTTACGTATAAAGGGGTAATGAATAGCATCAATTACTTGCTTAGGTAGGCGGAGAAAGACAATACTTTGTTTAGGTATGCAAATTGCGCCTACTGTATATTGTTTAGGGGCGCAATTCCATCAAGTACTTGTGTATGGTAGCTAATTGCGCTGCAGATACGCGTTTAGGGGTGAAAAGCAAGCTTCGAAAATACTTATTTAGGGTACTTTTTGTGAATTGCTTTGGGCACGGATGATACCCCCTTGTCATTGAGACGTGGCCCCCCCGGGGGACCTTGTTGGTGCGACTATCTAATGCTTCTCTATAAGCCTCTATGCCTTCCTTGTGTGGTATAGAGGTATAGAGACCTGACATCAAGGGTGACCAAAAGACTCTGAGGTGGAATGTTTTGAAGGTAACCCAACTTATGATGATTCAGTGCTAATCTTGAATATAGTATGGCAAAGACTTTGCCATCCTATATTCAAGATAGCACTGACTTCATCAATCAGTTGGTACACTTAGGCAAGAATAGACGGCTTCATCAATAAGCCCGCAGGGCTCAATACCACCCCCCCAAAACCTAGTTCCTTTTTCTGTCTGGTGTCAGTATCCGGCCCCATCTGTTTTCGTAGTGTTTTTAGTTGACCAGATCATCTTTATTTGTCCATTGTTGACACATACGCTTTTATATTTTGTTCCTTGGTTACTTTTTATTTATAACAATTTTTTTCAAAAAATGGCTCAGGAAAAACATTTCTGGTGTACAGAGCGAACGCTTGCGCGAAGTATTTAAGATCTGTACGTCGTTCAATACTACAATTTACCTGTCAGCTTTGTATCTCGTGGAGATCCTACTTCCAATTTCAACCTGTTCCGTTCGTCGCATCTTTGGCTACTACTACTATATATATATATATAGTATATATATATATATATAGCTAATATAGATATTGAGGTCCGTCACCACGCTTGTAGGTCTACTACTGGCCATGTATTTGATTGGTTGGTAGAAGAGTGCTGCGATGCCATACGTCGGGGGACCGGAATACATCAAAACAAGAATGAACAATCATTCGTTCTACCATCAGACACTATCGCAGTCATCCTGACAACCGGTTGCGTCAGTTTTTTCCACCAATCGTCATTCTGAAAAAGATCTTAAATTGACGATTATCGAGAGTTTGGGCACCCAGTCTAAATTCCGTCGTTTTACACCAGCGCGCGTTTTTTGGATTGATATTCTCCAAACTAACCAACCTCAAGGCTCATAGCCCCCCTAAAACCTAGTTCCCTTTTCTGTCTGGTGTCATATCCGGCCCCATATCTGCTTTCTCAGTGTGTTATTTGTTGACCATAGTCATCTTTATTTGTCATTGTTGCACTATCACGCTTTCTATTTTGTTCCTTGGTTAGCGTTTTTATTTATAACAATTTTTTCACTGCCTTGAGGAGCTCGGTGTTCAGAGCGAAAGCTTGGCGAGTAGTTTAAGCTGTACTTCGTTCCAATATATATAATATATGTAATTTGATGGGTCTAAATTGTATCACTCAACAAATTAAATTAGTTACTTTTCGTGAACACAGATGAGAACGAAAGTATACTTTCATACCTGCCTTTTGAGAGCAGCGTTTCTTGACTAGACATGCGTAGTTGTGTGTCGCTAGCGGGTACCTTTAATCATATACCTTAATTAGAGATAAAATATGGGATTGTTTGTTTTGACCTATCTTAGATGGTTTCATAATAGTGGGATGGGCATCCATATTTTGAGTCGTGGATGCCAGTGTAGCCGTTATCCACCACGTTAAATATTAGATGCCCATCCAAGCGCCGTTATCCGACAGTTATCATCCTTACTCTATGGCACAGTGACGTTTAAGAATCTTTCAAAACAATATCGCAAAGATTCCTTGCCGTATACATCATGATCTTTAAACAAGCTTTTCACATTGTGGCGAAGTACGTTCATGCACAGGATGTTGATAGACTCTACAAATGGCGACATTTTTAATTTTATGGGTTTTATTTATTTTTTAGATTTAATATAGGGTCTTTGTCTTAGTTTTTATTGGTTGGTATATTAATGACTCTGATCTGGTATTTTTCTATTTTAAGTTCTTTTTGAGGGATTTTGTTGTCGGTCCACAATGCCCAGCTCGAATATAGAGTACGATTTAGGCGTCTCAATTTATTGGTTGATTATTGAATTGTGAACAAAATTTTTTCTAATGATGTCAATTTTAAAAAAGAAAGGTCACAGAACAATATTATATTATTTCATCACAAGAAGCTACAAGATTCTTTGGCAAGGTCTTTTGTCCATAGTGTAACAACCCGGTGTGAAAGGAGTTATAGTCCTCCTGGAGCCATCGTCCGGGCTCCATAGAGATAACGGAATAAAGTTGAATGTAATGTTGCGTAAAGAGTCAACTGAATCGTTGCCCTAATTGTTCACCATTGTTCCCGGCCGGTGAGTACCTGCCAATGTTCCTTCTACACCGGTTAACATCTCAACATAATGCCCTATTGCTTATACATGGTAAACCAAAAAAAATAAAATAGACATCTGGTTTGAATGGTCGCGGAGTATACACAAAAGATATTTTCAGTTTTGCACCATCCAAAACCACTTGACCTTGGCGAATTCTAACATTGGGGACCGAGTGGTCTGTTGAAATTGATGGCCACAATCTAGCATAGGCCAAGAAATATTGTTTGGATTGGCCCATAGATGTCGTTTTAGAGTTGGGTAGGTGTATCCGAAAAGCTTGTCTGTTTCTTTGTATGTTTACTTAATTATATGCTCAACACTAAAAACAAGTTGATTTTCACCACTCAATTTACAACGTTTAAACAAATATTTTTCACTTTTCGCAACGTCAACAGTGCAAAAGGAAAATAACGTCCCTAGAGGAAAATGCTCAGAACCCAGGCGATCACCGCAAAAAAAGGGGTATCGTTATTTGTGTGTAGAGTCGAGGGGACACTTCCACACGTATTCCCTGAAAGCACAGGTAGGGGGGTCTTCTACGGTGACAATATTGTTGAAACATCATATGCAGAAACAATGGGATGGGTTGAAGATATTATACAAAGGGGTATAGGGGACAAAATGAAGTGGTAGGGGGTAAAGGGAGCAAAATCTCCTGCTGGTACTAGACTAGTATATCGTACCCTCATCAATATTTAACATTGTAAGAGTTTGTAATGTTTCGCATCGCTTCCAAACCTTTTCCCTTCTTTTTCACCCCTCTTTCTCTTTCTCTCCACCTTGAATCATTGTACATTTTATACTTTAAATTAAGATAGAATATGCTATTTAAATACATCAACCCGTGCACTGCAACGATGTGCGCTTGACCTGTTCTGTGCACCTATTAGTAACGAACTGACGTTTGTCTGAATCACCGTGGACTGAATTCATCTTAAATCCCATGCTTTTGTTGCATAGCCGTATAGTATATTAATGTCCAGTACCGTATACTTAATGTTCCTATTGTTTTTAGCTATTCCATCGAATCTTTCGTTTTACATTTTACTCCCCTGTGCAATTTTATATATACTTATTTGATGAAAGTATTTTTTTCATTTTTTGGTACTGTTGTTTTGTCTTTGTTGTTTTGATTGTTTTGTTTTTTTGGTTGAATTATTTTGTTTGCTGTGTTTGCTATACTTTGCTGAAGTTCTCTGTCTCTTCTTTGTTTCTTTTTTTTTACTTTTGTAAAAGTGATGTGTATATTTACAAATATTGACTGTCATATGATATTAAACTGTATTATGAGATACAAACTTATATAAGGTCAGATTTGACTTTTTCCATTTCACAAGGCGATAGTTTTTACTAGTTTGTTTTATACACGATATCCATCGATTCTTATGTGATAGTAAAACTACACATGACTTACCTCATTGTAATTAAATAATGGATGTGCAAGTCGTATATCTGCAATTTCTACGTCGTTTACAGTAGTTTGGCAATATCGCTTCTATATATTGCCCAGCTGAGGAAGGTGCTCTTTTTTCATTTTTTTCGGCTTTTTTTTTGTTAATCCTATACACCTAATACTTACACAGCAAAATATTACGAGAAATTACGACGGATTTAATTGAAGGAGCACTTTGTTGATCGCAGCTTCATCCACGACTTATCTATAAAGGTTGATGTTTTTGTACATCTGAACGGGGGGGGGGGGATCGTTGTGTTCTTATCTTAATTGTAAATTTTATCATCTATTTGCTTACATTATCATACTGTACTGTCAGATCTACTGAAATTTTAGGAATAAGCTCTAACGATACTTGCTTGTGAATCATTTTCCTCGGTGTGGCACTATGGTTGAACAAATATATTTTTACGAGTTGCTTGAAGCTTGGGGTTTAATATTGTGAGGTGTAGCTAAACAACTTTTTAGAAATTGAATTAGACGAAAATGTATCATATCCATTGTTTTTGGAACTGTGGGATATTAAAGAGACACTGGCACATGAAAAATAGTGCGCCCTCCAGATTTTTCAAAATCGATATTTTTGCACGGTTTGTAAAGCTTTATATCCAAAGCCCTCACCCAATGATTTAGACCAAATCAGCTTCCTTATGGTTAAAACGGAACGATTTTGTAATTTAACGTCGTCGGCGACGCTTAATTCAGACGACGAAAATGGCTTTTAACACAAGAACAGCACGCCGTATGCATGTTTCCCACGTCTATGCACACTGTTTGACGGTCTATAACATTTTGTGGGTTTTAATATCAGTGGAGTACGAGTCCAAATATCATGAATATACATAATTGGTTGATAAAGGTTGGCCTCAAATTACCTGGATCTCTTTATCCTCTTATCAATGCCCCTATTGTTTGGGGGTATGTTATTTTTATGTGTAAAATATATCTCTGTTCTTCCAATGCCGAGACTATCATTTTTTGGATGCAAGCTTGAAGCAATTTCATATTTTGTGAAAATGTGCCAGTGCGCTTTAAGGGAAACTTGATCGGAAGTTTGTACGAAGAGTAGATGCGATTTGACTTGATGTTAGTGGGAGAATAATCATAAGAAATTATGTCAAGTTACACTGTTAGGTCCGTATTCACAAACAGTTGGACCATGCAGTGTTTAAAGTTAGACTCGATCCAAATCAAAATTTAGTTTGTCCAAAAACTGCTCCACATGTGTAGCAGTTCACATTTCCTTCATTAGTAATTCCAAGATTAAATGCAATTTCAAATAAATACACCACCTCATGTCAATGCAAAGGAAATTTTCTTTTTCTGGCGGGATTAAATTACCCCTTAGATCAGGTCGAACTTTAGACCTGGTGTGGGCAGGAGATATGGTCCTCCGGCTCACAGTCATGGGAACAATGGGGTGAACATAGGGCACTCCATTCAGTTGAATCTTCACGGAACATTAGTTCACGCTTATTCCGTTGTCGTCTAATGGAGCCCGGACTATGATACCTGCCGACTATGATTACTTTCACACTTGTCTATATACTCTTTTGTGTATAACAGATCTTTTACTTTTATCAACGTATGGTTAACTTTAAACGATTTTTAACGTTTTGTATCCTAGTACGAATCCTGCTGGCCAGCGTTTGTAGAAAATACATTGACAAAGAATATATTGATGTATATAAATGACATGTAATACTGTATATTTCTATATCGCTATTTAGTGACTCCAGCGAGGTACGCAGAAAGTTTTTTTTTCTTTCAAGATTTATTAAAAAAAAAAAAAAAAAACAATTCATCTCCTTCAAATTTAGAAAGGTCCTTACACAGGGCGATCGCAGAAACGAATTTGAACTGTATATTTTCTCATGTAAGCCCGTTTTATGTGTGGTATTAACTGAAATTTAATCTGTGTGAAAAATAGACTTACGGCCATAGTTAGTGAATCTAAGGAAATACAACAACCCAATACACGGATTATAGCCGCACTTTAGTCCGTTCAGGCCATACCAAAACTGCTTCTAGAAACGCTTCTATCCATGTGCAGAATTATGTTGAATTAAATACATGGCCGACTATTGTTTAAATGAATCAATTCAGAATAAAGTACTTATTACTGGGTGGAATAACTATCTTTACCTCAAATTGCTGAGAATGAAAAAATCATTATCTCGACCGGAATCGAACTCCGCCGATTTCAATTCCGTTCGAGATAATGTCCATCTCGAAGGAAGCATTTATTTTAATTAATTAAACATTATTAGTTATTCCTTAATTAATTCAGGTTAATGCACATCTGAGCGGGAAATGTTATATTGTATTATTACACCTCATGAAATATTCATGAACATAATCAATGCTATCTCATTGGTTGATTCCTATTACGCGAACTATTTCCCTAGGGAAATAGATTGAAACTGTTTCCCTACACCTCGGTCCCCAGAGTCACAGTGCGGGTGGTAATAAAATAAAACAATACCTACATGTTTATTCGGGAAATAGGGCACACTATTTTTCCCGGTACTGGCTACGGGCCTATCACCCTCCCCTTTCGGGTTCGGGTGATAGGCCAGTAGCCATACCGCGGAAAAAATATGGGGTGCTCCTATTTCCCATGCACTAACCATGGTAGTCTTTGTATAATCTGCCTACCGAATGATGAGGAAGGTTTTTGAAGTAAAATGTGTGTACTATTTTCTACCTGTTCTTTTGGTGCAGTTAATCTATATTGGAAGTCTGGATTCCCAAACGATATGTGTACTCACTGTTCTTATGTAAATATGTATATATTTAA
>JAMKCH010010291.1:0-29608 GCA_023653785.1 Ophioderma brevispina | reverse complement strand
TTTTTACTCACATTAATTTTCTTCCTTTTAGATGCGCATCTTTTCCTGAAAGAATATTAAAAACGTCGCCCCGTTAATTAGAATAATCAGCGCCAATGTAAGCAGGCGTGTAACTTTTAAAGGAGGGGCGTTTTAAAAGAAGCCAAAACTTCCAGCCCAATTTGATTAGTAGGTATCGCATGGAATAAAGGCTAAGGAGGAAGCCCATTGACTTCCACCACCCGATTTTAATAGGTTTATCCATTCACCCGCACAATGGGAAGGGATTCAACAGCGCCCTTTGATCGTTATCCTCGCCGCAATCGATGATCGGCAAGGCATCTTACTGGAGATTTTTGAAAACTCTGTATACGAACACGTAAAAAGTGTAAAAGTATTATATTCAAAACAGTTCCGGCTGTCATACGGTGTGTATTTGTGCTGTTTGCGTAAATTTACGCAGTGTTTGTACATCAGCTTTAGTGCCCCCTAAGGACGCCCAGTGTGAGGAAATAATGAGATGAAGTTTGACTAAATTTGAAAGTGTTAACACGGGGGCTTGGATTTTGTTGGGAAACCGATGCTCGTTCCATTGGGATTTGAAAGTGGACCCCAATGGCGACCAAGTTTCAGTTAAAATATAACCAGGGCCCCTAATGGACCAGTTTTGGTGAAATATACGAGTTTAGTGAAAAAATATACACCTAATCGGTACAGCAGTAATATGACATCCTTACTGTGATATTTTAAATATATTTTCATAGTATATTCCGTGTATATTACTCTCTTTTGAAATTGCACTTATAATGTATTATAAACATCTTTACTCGTATGCAAAAATATTTTTTATTAATATTGTATCAATTAATTTTTCACTTTTTTTTTTTTTTTTTAATTATTTATCATTATTGTTTTGGCTGTATTCTATGATGAACAAATTAAAGATTGATGAAGATTGACGATGATGTGCAGTGGCTTACCCCTTGCGGGACCTTACAAAAAAAATACACATTTTAAAAATAGCCAATATACAAAGAAAAATGACACTTGTGTACTGCAGAAATAATAACACTTGGTTATTTTGCTGATATGTTCAGCGTAATTTTTCCTATTGTATCATTGAAACAATCACAATCACAACTAAATTTGTACCCCTAGCGGGACTAGAACTTGGTTATTTGTGAATGTGAACCCTAGCGGTAGTCCGCATTGCAGCTTGTCCTTTTTGGAACTAGCATGGGTTCCCGACCATCACCCCCCCCCCCCCCGGCGTGGTGGCCAATTCCCGTAAGCAGCCCATATGTGGGAGGTTGTCTTTCGCAGCTGCGAATTTTCTCGAGCGCGAAAATCGGATTAAGGGAACTTGTGAGGATAGAAGAAAAAAGGGCAAAGGAGAGGGGGGGGATCAGGCCGTGTGCCCCGGGGTTGTGTTCTCTAACCTCGTCCCAACCCTTCTAGTCCCCACCTTTGTCCTTCTCCCCGTTTCCGATTGTTTCGACTCTCTCTTTTCCACCTCACCGAGCTTCATGTCTCTCCACTGTGTCACCCTCGTCGTACCCTTTCCTCTCCTATCTTTCATTTTTTACTAATGCGTATTACTATACTCCTTTCGTGGGGGGAGAGAGGTGGCGCGGCAAAGATGGAGTGGTCAAAGCAAAGTGGGTCGTTGGGATTACCCGATTATCTCATTCTTCACATGGTACTAGTCCAAAGTCAGTCCTTTTCATGTGAACACACCACATCACTGTTCGTTTGGTTTTGTGGGTGTAGGTTTCACCCCACTCCATGCATAGCTATTAACCCAGAGCACCATCTGGACTAGTTTTTGTTTCTGTGTTGAGTTTCTGATTGTCCGAATTTGAAATATATTCTATGGTTACTTCGGGGATTCTAACTTGATTGCTTGATTGCTATTACTTATAAAGACCCTGTAGTGTGGTACCAATTTCATGAGATCTTCCTATGGAAGCATGGTTAATGAAGAGCGGGTCCCAATGGGACCCCCACCCCTCCAAAAAATGGGCGTCGGAGACCTTTACATCCATGCGCACGTAATCTTCTTGCGTATCCACAAGTCTTTTGGTAATGGTTGTGGTGGTGGGTGTCAGGATTTGTTTAGCTGAGTTAAGGTTGATCCATGCCGCGTGTATCCATGATACTGACTCTCCTAAAAGACACACGGAATAACGGGACTGATAGTTGGAATCCACACTAAATAAGAAATTAACATAAGGCCCCGTGAGTAAAAAAAAATACAACACTAAATTGAGCGATTTTTCATGGAAAACCTTTTGTTCTATTCATATATTTCTTTTATAGTACATTCCTACTTTTGCGCTCTCATCATAAAAATACGTCACTAAAATTGATTAACGCGTTCAAACGTTACAGTTGCGGAAGTGAAGTACCCAATGTGAAGGAACCCGAAACACGTTACACGCTAGAGTACCCAGAGAAGTACGCTTTGTTTTACGTTCAGCGTTGGGATACTTTCAGCATATCCTCCATTCATTACACATTTGAATAAATGTCAGGGAACACCAGTGACGATCCCAGTCGGTGGGTGAGGGCATGGGAGGGAGAGGGTAAGGGCGGGATCCGACTCAAAATCTTTGCCCCCTCCTGACCCCAATAGAGATAAGGAAAGTAATCAATGATAGTATGAAGGTACCGTGGGCAAATTTGCAAAATGGTGTTGTTTTTAGTGAGCCCCAAAAGTGAAATGTTCTCATCCACCTAGCGTCCTCGTACCCAAAAGAAAAAGTCTGGTTTACATCGTTGGGTTATACGGTTAAAACACGAAATCAGATATCAAAATAAATTTAATGAAATAAATTTTAGGACTTGAAGCAACAATTAGCAGCATTCTTTTCAACTTGCTGGATTTCCACGTATAAAAACTTCCAAATACAGATATAGGCTGCAAACTGAAAAGCATTAAAATTTCCCCTTTTAAATATTATATTTATTAATTTAATTAAATCTTAAGTATTCTACAGTATCCTCAAACACATGTCATGCGTTCGCATTTGATACGGCGCCAGAAGAAATTCAACCTGTTAATTATTTTGAAAGCCCTCACGCTGCGTAGTAATGAGGGCTCATGTGTAAGCCAGTGTGCATTGTTAGGGCAGGAAAAATGGATACCTTCCCAAAAGAACTGTAGCCTTTGAATACTTGGATGATTAAAAATTTTTAAAATTGTGTGAAAGCGATTTCAACAGATTATCTAACAAAGAAATAATTGATAAATTCTGTTAAGGGTTTATTCTAAAAATCCATCATTTGGTGTACTTTTTTATGACTCACCCTGTATAATACAATGTTAAATCTTTGTATAGCGGAGGGTTTTGGACATCATCTATTTAAATCTCTTATAATACATATATCCATGCTCTGTTAAATTGTCTAGCCATAATCTTTATTTCCATGCAAAAGTATATACAGAGTAGGACGTACCCCAGTCTCGGCTCTGTCTCTGGATTTAGAGCGCACTTGGTAAAGGAAAATGTCATGATTCTGAATATTTGGAAAATTTGGTTATGGGATGGAAAGATTAAGTAACGTAGATTACATATAATCAAATACGTTGAAAATTTTCCACATTGTTGAGTATTTTGCCCTTTAAATTTTCCGCCGCAAAACTACTCGAAAAGATCCCGACAAATCCACATCGCATGCAAATGTTGACGTCAAAGGATGACATCCATAATTTACGTCGTTGGTGACCATCATATCTCAGTGTTGCCACTTCCTAACTGCGATCGATGTGTTTTTTATATCACTAATAATTAAACACAACGAAATGAAACAAAATATGTCATTCTTAACTTATTTTTCTAATTTATTATTACTTTCATTAATCGATCAATATTACGTGTCAGCAATACAATTCGAGTCAACACATTTTTTTGGTCTCACTTTTCGTCCGAGGAGAGCACAAATTGTGCGCTTTTGATCAATGAAGCCGTGGCGAAAAATCCGCGCGTTTTCTAAAATCGTATGTAAAAAAGCAAAAAATTAAAATGCTCTATTTTGTTAATTTTACATAAATTGTCTTATTTTGTCGGGAATTCGTGATGTCATGTACCATATATTTTATGATGTAAGTCAAACTGAGCTTGAACAAAATCTTGACCTATTTCTTTAAAAGTAATCCTAAACTCAAAAAACTTGAAGGACTTTTCAGCTTACCACCCCGTAGCTGGACAGTCCTGCCAACCAATTGTCCACAGAACGTAATTACACAGGGCTCCTGGAATTAACACGAGGTAGGGAGTAGCCCGCAGAGACTGTACGAAAATCTGTAGGGAAACTGTCTCCAGCATATCGATTTCACAAGTAACGTGACCACGCATTACCTTGCGCACATCTCGGTTAATTTGAATGCTAATCCGGGGACCCACAGGACACGAACTCAACAGTGGTATCAATGGCAACGCGACTTGGTCTCATTTTATCGATAATTGAATAGCTCCTTTAATAGTTTTGATATTGCATGAATTATTCAGAGTACAGTTGCAGCGTTTACTGATCACTTCGTGCTTTGTGAGATAATTTGTGTACATACATTGTTTCTAGGTGCAATATCAGAGGGTCAAGTAGGGAATAAACAACAAGGCACTAAAATAAAAAAGTACGGGGAAGGAGAAGCCTGAGAAATCAGAATTGTCCTGTGTTTCTTCTTTTTTTTGGGGGTTTTTTTTTGTTGGTTGGTTTGTAGTATTTTCCATTGCGGATGGGCTGATCATTCCTAAAATAAATAGGCCTACTCTGCATACTGCAAGGTGCCACACAAGCCACAGCTCTCCATTTAAACCAGCCAGGGGTGTCCATTCCAGAAAAACCGAATTATTTTCCCCGCGCAATACAGCTGTCTGACGAAATCTTTGCCCAATTCCTATTTCCATATGTACAGCCATCTTGTCATCCACATGACCGTTAGTCATCCTTGTGAACAGGTAATTAAAATTGTATTTTCAATGGGTGAGCTAGTAACTTATCATCTTTATTTTTCCTACAAATATTAAGATGAAGTAAAGGTCATCCACATATAACCCGATTGTTTTTTGATGTCCATGCCGTTTCCTTCCCTATCGCGTTTCTGGTGAACATGATGGTTCTATTACGTTGTGCTTTATTTTGGATTTCTTTTTCATTTTTATATTTAAAATAACAAAACTTGGAACTTAATAACCCAAATACAAAATTATTCCCACCTTTTCAAGCGATTAGTCTTGTTTAAAAATGATAATTAATACTCCAATCAAGATAACAAACGTCCCACCTGTTTGTGACGGGAGGCATCTGACCCAAAGATAAAGCCCTGTCCCTCCTGCACCCCTAACCACAGGCCCTGCGCGGGGGGGGGGGGGAGGCACTTTCTGCTGACTTTTATTTTTAATAAAAGCCTAAGACGTCCCGACCCCAAGAATCATGTGTATGGCCCTACTTCCCCGCTTCTTCTTCTTCTTTTATTAAATCCTCCTATATATAACCCTCATTTCCATAGTTTGTGTAGCAGGATTAATGGTCTTGGTCGGGGCCCGCCGCGCCCGGTAAGCTTCGCGTTAGGGGAAATTCCTCCCCCTCCCGAGGGTCCGGGGCCATTGCCGGAGCTAAAATTAAACCGTAACCCATTACTAAAGGGTAATTATGCCGAAATAGTACAACTATTGCATCTGCACCCTTTGTGACTTCTGACCTATGTGTGTGACCTTTTGGACCACAGACTGCCCAGGGTCATTAGTTCTACTACGCAAATTACTCTAGATGACCTTTTGACCTTTTGGGCACTCTCAAACCTGATAACAAACGTCACGACCTGGTCCTCCCCCCAGCCCCCCGGTCACTCCCATCTTGGAAGGACGCCGTATATGTATAGCTTGGGGTTTTTTTTTAGACCCCCTTTTTCAGCATCGATCGTTTTGTCACCACCCAAACACCCATCACCCACAATGAAAGACCCCCATATTTTGTGGAAATTTTTTATCACTGTCACCCAAAACCCTATTTTGGGTGGAAAATAACAATTTTTACCCAAACACCTCTATTTTTTTAGAAATTTTTGTTTGAAATCTCACCCACAGACCCCATTTTTGGGAACATTTTGCATTTTGCCGACTTGATGAAACCCTATTTTTTGGTAATTTGGCCATCTCTTCTCTCACCCAAGGGGCCGCCTATTTTTTCAGTCCTCTGTCACCGAATGGCCTTGGGTTTGGAGCACAGCCTACACACCTAGTATCCCTTTCATATGGAGTTCCCCCCCCCAACCCGGTCATCCCCATATTGTCAAAGTATAAACAATGCATAGCCCTGCATAACAGATCTGTGTTTATTGTATCGATATCTGAGGATTTTTCCGATACGAGCAATATAAAATTGCTTCATCAACTTCATTTACGATGATGAGGCGCAGGTTATTGAAAATGGCGAATAAAATTAATGGAGAATCTTTAATTCCATGAGTGACAACCTAATCAAATAAACCATGATTTTGTACCGTTAATAGTAAAATATGAGCATAAATGTACCAAAAAAACCAAGGGTTTCCGGACACTACTGGTACTTTTATATTTGATTAGAGTTCAATAAAAACATCATCAGAAAGTCAAATAAAACATTAACCGCGAAATCGGGACATTAGAGGCCAAAGGGACTTGCCATTTGGTGCTATCCCAATTGGTCATAATGGCCATTTTTTGTCTAACCCACTTGGTCTAAGCCATTTAGAGTCGAATAACCATTAGGTAAAAAAAAAAAACCATGTTAGTATAATAGCCATGTAGTCTAATATTCATCTGGTCTCACGTCATATCGTTAATTTTCCATATCGTCTATAACCTCAATTGGTTAATGCCAATTGGTCTAAAACCCTCTGGTCTATATGCCATTTTGGTCAATATCATCTGGTCTACGATCCCCTTTGTTCTAAAACCCATTTGGTCAATCTCCATTTGGTCTAAACCCATTTGGTCTAATATCCATTTGGTCTGAATATCCATTTGGTCTAAAACCCATTTAGTTAAAACCCTTTTAGGTCTAATATCCATTTGGTCTAATCTTCATCTAGTCTAATATTTCATTTGGTCTAATACGCATTGGTCTATGCCCATTTGGTCTAATATCCATTTGGTCCTAGATGTTTCATATGGTCTAATATCATTTGGTCTCATATTTATACCATTATTGTATTGCTTGAATCAATGATCAAGATTTTTTTTGAAAGACGAATAAAAAGTAAGAAATAGAAAACAATAAGTGGCATTATGACCGTGTTTTCAATAATCAAAATATAATCTGTTTCTCTATTTTCATATGCGACACCCACCTCCATACTTTAGTATGGTCAGAGTAGGGACTTCCTTCTATAATGATAATATAATAGCAGATTTGATAGTTCCTTATTCTATTGGCCTCTAATCGCGTTCACAAATGTCGCTGATCACTGTGGCACAATCATACCATAAACCATTTAGCATCATTTCAAGGGATGCAGCACATCGGGATCAGCGCTTTCCAATATCAGCAAACATACATTGAGATACCGATCGCAGCCGGGACCAGCTTCCCAATATCGCATGGGTAAATCGAGACACCAAGCGGTTAATTTCTTGTCCAGGGAAATTAAGATAGCTGAATCTCATAGGACTCGAACGCACGCTTATACGCATGGATAGCATACACTGGAGTCGAGCGCTTACCTGTTTGAGCTACTTGTCCTGCGATAGGTTTTTTTGAAATGACTACATGGTTCATCGAACGTTGCCGTACGGTTCCCATGTCCAGTTTTGTGGGTTCTTTGTCTGTTGTTGCATCTTCTTGTATGAAAAAAAATGGTGTGCATTCCTGCTTTTAATTTTATTTGTCTTAAATCTTAATTTTTGATCTCTTGTGTGGTTGTATGGTACCTTGACCGTAGAATGCACCTACTTTTCCTTCCCATAGAACACATGCAAAAATGGACAAAGTGAAATTCAACATCTAATGTAAAATTTGGCGTAACTTTAATTATACATGGGTCGAGTAATAAAATATGGCCCCTATCTTTATAATCTTTTAGAAGCATATCCTATCTCTATCTCCCGGGTAGGGAATGAAGAATAATGGAAGAGGGAAATGATAAATTGGAAACTCTGGTTGTCTCGACCAAGGGTCCCCACTCCCATGCACTGGATATCCACGCTACGGGCGTGTCCAAGCGATTTCGCGCCTGTAATTGTCTTCGTTCGATGAATGTCCATTGCTCCTCCGGGACTTTGGTTCCTCTTCATTTCGGACAAAAAGGACACAGGAGTGTCACACATATCACTGCTAAACATATCTTTTGTCATGGTTGTCATTCAGAATACTGATTTTTTTCCATGGTATTTTCACATTTTATAAGAGCGGAACCCCAAATGGGACAAATCGTAAAAAATATATTTTCTTCGAATCCGTTTAAAACGAATTACGAAATTGTTTCAACGGATTAATCATCCGTTCAACGATACTAAATCCTTCAAACGGTTTAGTAATCCGTTTAAACGAATTTACAAATTGTTCAGACGAATTACTAAATCGTTGTCAAACGTATTAGGTACTCCGTTAACGGATTAGAATCCGTTCAAACCGAATTACTAAATCGTTCAGAACGGATTAGTAATCCGTTCAAACAATTACTAAATTGTTCAAACGAATTACGAATCTTTAAAAGAAGCATTCAATAATCCGTTAAAACGGATTAGTAATCCGTTTCAACGACATTACAAATCGTTCAAATGGATTAGTAATCGTTAAAGAATTACTAAATCGTTCAAAGGATTAGTAATCCGTTCAACGAATTCCTAAATTGTTCAAACAATTACTAAATTGTTCAAACGAATTACTAATCGTTCAACTGATTAGGTAATCAACCATTTTAAACTGATTAGTAATCCGTTCAACGAATTACTAAATTGTTCAAACGAATTAATTAAATCGTTTCAAACGGATTAGTAATGACGACTTACATGTCCGAGTTTAGGAAATTGACACTTAATGGACGAGATAATTGATGACTTACCTGACATGTTCCATGTGGGGGGACATGGTCAATGGGATCAAGCTCAATGGGACAGGGAATCAGTTCAAGAACATCGGGTACAAGTGAACAATGGGGTCATGAACAACCAGGGCAGGGATAATATTGTGTCATGAAGGGGGACAAGGACAATGTGTTCAAAATAAGGGACAGGGCAATGGGTCAAGAACAGGTGACAGGGACAATGTGGTTAAGAACAGGGGAGAAAGGGACAATGGGGTCCCACTCGGGTCAAGCACTGTGGACAAACGCGACAATGGGGTCCAAGAACTGGGAACAGACAATGTATCAAGAACGGGGGAGGAACAATGGAGTCATGAAATTTGGGGAAAGGGACAATGGGGCGATGCATGGTTGACAGGCACAATTGTTTAAGGGTCCAAGAACAATGAAGGGACAGGGACCAAATGAGAATCATGAGGGAGCTGGCCAAGGTGTCAAGAACCACGGGACAGTGACAAGGGTCATATCACAAGGGGACAGAGATATGGGAATTCCATGTACATAGGTCATGAACATGCGCAAGAACGGGACAGGGACAATGGTGTATGAACAATGAGAAGGACGGGTCAATGGTGTAATGAAGTAATGAGGGGCAGGGATAATGAGCATTAACGGGGGACAGGAAAATGGGGACAGAACAATCAGGTCAGAAGCGGGACAGTGACAATGGGGTCATTAACAACAAGGGACACATGGATAATATGGGTCATGAACGGGGACAAAGGACAATGGGTCAAGAAAAAGGGTACATGGGCAATGGTGTCAAGTCACAGGGGGACAAAGAATGACAATGTAGGTATACGAACAGCGGGAGAAGGGACAATGGGGGTCAAAATCGGTCAAGAGAAACTGGGACAGAGACAAATGGATCAAAAAAAAAAAAGACTGGGAAAAGTACAATGGGGTCAAGAACTGGGGATGAGACAATGGTGAGTCCCAGGAAATTGGGGAAAGGGACAATGGGGCGATGAACAATGGTATGTGGACAGGCACAATTGGGTTAATGGGTCAAAACAATGAATGGGACAGGGACACTAGAGAATAATGAGGGAGCTGGGACAATGGTGTCAAGAACACCGGTGACAGGGACCAAAGGGTCCCTGATCAATGTGGACAGAGATAATTGGTTTCATTACCGTGGGTCATGAACAATAGAACAAGAACGGGATCAGGGACAATGGTGCCATGAACAATGAGAGGACGGGACAATGGGGGTAAAATGGAATATGGAGGGCAGGGATAATGAGTCATGAACGGGGGAAGAAAAATTGGGACAGGGACATAAGGTCAAGGACAAGGACATGGGGTCATGTACAGATGAAGTGGCACGGTACAATGGGGTAGGACCCTGGAAGGACTGTAAATTGGAGTCATGAAAACATGGGACATGGATAATTGGGTCAAGAATAGGGTGACATTAACAGGTATACCATGGAACTTGGGGTCCATGAACAAGGGGGGCAGGGACGATTGGGTCATTAGATTCAAGAGACTGGGGTAAGGGACAATGGGGTCATGAACGGAGGAAGGACATATCATCAGAAGGGGAAGGGACAATGGGACAATAACAGTGGGGCAGAAGACAATGGGGCACTAAAGGGGACCCGGACAAGGGTCAAAAAGAGGTGACAGGGACACGGTTGTAAGAACAGGGAAAGGGATAATGGGGTTAATGGGGTAAGAAGTGTGGTGGACATGGTCCCGGCCCCCTTTTTTGACCTCTCTTGACCCCATTGTTCCCCCTGTCCCCTGCCCTTTTGTCCCATTGTCCCTGCTTCAGTTCTTCACCCCACTGCCCCTGTACTCATCAGTTCTTGACCCATTGGCCCCATTGTCCCTGTCACCCGTTCATAACTCGAGTTACATGTCCCGCCTTTTCTTGACTCGACCCCTTGTCCCTGTCCCTTCATTGTTCTTGACCCTTAAAACACCCATTTTCCTTACCAAATTTTTCAGACTCCCATTGGTTCCTGTCCCAGTCTTGACCCCATTGCCCATCCCTCCGATTTTCTTGATCCCATTGTGTCTGTCCCCATGGTCTCATGACCTCATGATCCCATTGTCCTGTTCTCCAGTTTTTGACCTCCATTGTCCCTGCCCAACCATGTACTTTACACCATTGTCCCGGTCTCCCATTGTTCATGACCGCATTGTCCCTGCCTGTGGGCCCATTGTTCTACCCCATTCTCCCTACCCCCCTGTTTCTTGACCCCATTGTCTATCGCCCCCTGTTCATGACCCTGTTTTTTGATCCCTATTACTGTCCGCAGTTTCTTGACGCCATTATCCTGTCCCCCGTGGTCTTGACCCATTCAACCTGTCCCTGTTTCTGACCCCAGGCCCCTGGCCCTCTCGTCTTGATCCATTTGATCGCCTTCAGGAATTGGCCGAGGGACGACACCTAACCGTCCTGAGTTCTGTCTTCCCGTGTGCCCTTGTGCCTGTCCTGTATTCCAAGGTTAAAGTTTCGGAAAAAGTCTCATTCGAGAACTAAAAGTGCAATTGCTACAGAAATAAGGTTCATGATGCCCTTGGAATCTCGCATATGGTGATTAGGTCCGGGGTCCCATATCACAAAAGGTCAAGGTCTATGATGTCAAGTTATAAAATGGGCCTGAACATCAAATTGGTATCATTGGAATAGTCCACAATAGTGAAGAAAGGTGATCGCGAAAGCAGGCGACCCTAGTGTTTCGAGAATCGCTATGTTCCTATTCCCCACTGTGTTTCTTGATCCCCATTGTCCCGTTCTTGACCACATTGCCTGTCCCCATTTTTCTTGACCCCCATTTGCCCATATTAACCATACCTTCCGCATTTCTTACACCATTTTCCCTGTCCCCCAATCCTTCACCCCATGTCCGCGGCATCACCCAGTTCTGGGCCCATTTGACCCCATTGTCTTTTCTCCCCTCTTCTTGAACCCATATCCCTGTCCCCCTGTTTTTTGGAACCCGTTGTCCCGTCCTCCTCTTCTTTACCCCATTGTCCCTTTCCCCGTTCATGAACTATTGTCCCTGTCTCCATGTTCATGACTCATGTACATTTTCAGTTTGTCTCTCTCCTCTGTTCAGGAGACCCATTGTCTCTGTCCTCATACAGGGAAGTGTCCAGAACAGTGGACAATGGACAATGGGGTCATGAACAAGGGGGACAGGGACAATGGGGTCAAGAACTTTGGGACAGGGACAATGGGGTCATGAACAATGGGAACAGGGGCAATGGGGTCATGAACAACGGAGGGGACAGGGATAATGGGGTCATGAACAATGGGGTGATCATGAAGATTTTTGAGTGTTGTTCATAACCAATTCGTCGCCCACATCACATACTGTCTTATCTGTCGAAATGCCGTTTTCGAGAAATCGCCATTGAAATTCTACCGTGAGATTTCATGTTTGTACTATGGAATTAAACATTACAATTTTCAATTTTTTAATTTTGCATTATGAAGAAAACATTCTAAAGTTTAAGTTTTAACCTTGCTGAGTTTTGAAAGTGCAATTGTATTCCTGATATAAAGCTACAAAGAAGTCTGTATGTGAAACGCAAAAAGTCGTATTTTCACATACGACGCTAATTTCACCGTTATATTTCAATGCGTTCAGATAGATCTCTATGTGAAACACGTCATTTTCACGCACGAGGCAAATAGGACGCACATTGATCTGTATGTGAAAAACGTGAACAGCTTTTTTTTAGACACAGACTAATTATACGCCTATTGCAATATACGTGTCAATGAAACATACGACAGTATGTGAAATCGCGATATGCATTTTGAGCTTATTGATCAAATTCTTAATTAATACTCACTAATTAGGTCACTTTCAAGATTTGTAACTTTGTGCATGTATAGACCATTTAACATTATAGTACATAGCCAAATACTCAAAAAGTCAAAATGTCAGATAAGACATATGTGATGTGGGGCGACGACTTATCATTGTCTCATTTCAGTGAAAATTTTGGCTGTTTCCAAACCAATCTGTCTTCAGACCTAAAGAGCTCTCACCCTCTATTGAGGTGTCCTGAATTCATCCTCATGAATGTTGATGCTGGTCAACTTGTTTGTGCACTTCTTATAGATCTAAAAAACTAAAAAACCTTCGACTTGTGATCCATTCTATTCGGCTCGACAAACTTTAATCGGCATATAGGTGACGTCTGGAGCCTTTATTAGTTTGGATCAGATATCTTTTTTAATAGAAAGCAAGCCACGAAAATACAATCTCAAGTTTGAGCCTGGGAGGTGGCGTTTCCGCAGGGCTCAACTTAAACCCCTCCTTTTTAAAATACATTTATAATCAAATGATATCCCCATTTATTTCTCAAGTAGCACGAAATGAAACTATATGCTGATGATATAGCAATATTTTTCTCATCTTGGGACTATAGTGACATCAAGTTCGTCTTAATTCTGACCTCATTTTGGATGGAACCAAACAAATTGCCCCTTGATGATAAGAAGCTCAAAGCTTTCTATATTTGTTTCCGCCCCAAACTGGACCATGAAAGATCTTGCCAATGATGCCAAGCTTGCAATGAAAATACTTCAAGTATTTATGCGTCACCTCGATCTACCCATGAGCTGGGAACCCATAGCAATACTATTGTGTTAATATTTCAAAATACATTGGGTTGTTTTTATAACCGATCAGAATGATGTCAGCAGACATGGATTACATTTTTTTGGATAAAAATTAATTTGATTGAAAAACGACGTTAAATACACCAAAATGAAAATGGATAGGCTAAAAATGAAACGTTTTGTTTTTTTTTTTTTAATTTTTTAGGTTTTTTCTTTTTTTAAAAATCAATTCAGAATTCAGGGAAAATACCTATAAAACTTATTGAATGAAATAAGTACCGAATTTGACCGGGAAACCTATACATATTATTGTATCTTCCAATAATAGTTTTTATTAGTTAGTTTTGCCTCTGTTATATTGATTGTATTATTATGAATTGCAAGATTTAAGGTTATATTTGCTAGTATTCTTTGTATAATTACTTTATAACTGTAGGTGTGGGTTTTATTATGTGAACCCCTGGGCTTCGGGTGGAAGAGCAGAGGCTATTTGTATTGTCACTGGACTGAGTGTCAGGTTAAGAAATCACAAACAAACAAACATTGGGGACAGGAACAATGAGGTCATGAACAATGGGAACAGACACAATGAGGTCAAGAACAGGCGACTGGGACAATAGGATCAAGACCTGGGGGACAGGCCCTGGGACAAAGGGTCCATAAACAATGGGAGACAGGGACAAATGGGGTTTTCCCCATGAACACATGGGTAGAGGGACAATAGGGTTAAGTTCAAAAAATGAAGGTACAGAGGTGTGGGTAATGTCGGTTCACGAAGAGGGGAACCTTGGCATTGGAGTCATGAACAAGGGAACAGGGAAAATGGGGTTAATAGGGTCAAGAATGAAGACAGGGACATGGGCGTCAAGAACAATTGTCAGGGGACAGTTGGACATGGACAGGGACTGAATTCAGGAGGGACAGGGCAGGGGGACTAGGGTTAAGAAAAGGTGGACAGGGACAATGGGGTCAAGACGGGGACGGGACAATGAGTCACACGAAGGACAGGTGATGGGGTCAGGGACCAAAATGGGATCAAAGAACGGGGCATGATGGGGTCCAAGAACTGGGACTGGGACAATTGGGTCATAAACACGTGATAGAAATGGACAATGGATCATGAACAATGGGGACAGGGATGATGCGGTCAAGAACAGGGAGACATGTGGACAATTGGGAAGAACAGGGGACAGACAATGGTGTGAAAACATGGGTAGAGACAATGGGTTCAAGAACAAGGGGGACAGGGACAATGGAGTTAAGAACAGGGTCATCGACATGGGGATAAGAACAATGGTGGGACAGGGCAGGGGGGTCAAGACCGGGAGACAGAAACAGAAAAGGACCTGGTTCAATGAATTTGGGTTGTACAGGTACCAATGGAGTCAGAACAACACAGAGGGACAGGACAATGGAGTCAAGAACTGGGTGGACAGGGACATGGAGTTCGAGAAAGGGGACAGTTATCAATGGGGTCATGACATTGGCGCACAGGGACAATGGGTCAAGACGAGAGGCCAGGGTCATGGGGTCAGAACAGGGAGACAGGTCAACGGTCAATAAATGCGGACATGTACATGGGTTCAAAGGAGTCAAGAACTGGGGAACAGGAACAATGGGGGCAAGAACAATGGGGACAGGGACATTAGTCAAAACATGGGATAGGCACCAGCGGTTTCTCTGACAAATGGTGCTGCTTTCGCGACTCACCTTTCCTTCACTATTTTTATACTTGACCTTAGCTGACTTTTGACCCTGTACATGTTGACTTTTGATCTCATTATCATGGAAGGTTCCCAAGGGCATCTATGATCCCAGTTCTGTAGCATTGGCTTCTACCTTCTCGACTGAACCATTTTGATGTCTTCCCCGGATACAGACCATCCTATTTTATAACTGACCTCTAACCTTTGACCTTGGTATGTGACTTTTGACCTCCTTATCTATGATGACGGTTCCCAAGGGGCATCTATATCAAAGCTTTTTTTTTTGACGTATTTTTTGTTTTTTCAGTTTATTTTATGGCCTTCACCTCGTTATGTGACAACTTGACCTCATTATCAGATGAAGTTTAAGAAGGGGCATCTATGATCCAACTTCTGCAGGCTATTGACTTTTACTATTCCATATACCAATTTGATGTTTTTTTTCACGCCCATTTCTGTCGGTGTAGTACATAGTGACGGATGTTGACTTTTTATCATTTTTAGAGGGTCATCTATACTGCTTAAGGGTGGAGTCCCTCATTCTGTCATACAACTTAATACAACTTTGCTGTTAAGTTTACTCTTACCGATCGTAACTGTTCTGTTTACATCATCCTCAATATAATTAGTTATGATGAAATTGATGTTTTGATTGGTCAACTTCCTTCTCCCTTCCTTTGGTAGGGACTTTCAATGCCCATAGTGAACTTTGGAGTTGCAAGGATCACCATCGGTTGGGTGTCATTTTAGAATCTTATTTGGAGAAATCAAAGATTCTTGTATGTGATGATGGGTCTAGTACTTTCATTCATTCTGCGACTGGTACTCATCAGCGATTGATTTATCAATTTGTTCCCCTACAATTTTTATGGACTTTTTGTGGGGAGTTCATGATGATCAGTGTGGTCAGTGATCATTTTCCAATGCTTAATAGCTATTAATAAGCCAATTCTGAAGAGCGAGTTTCCTAAATGGCACTTCATTAAGGCCAACTGGCCAGAGTTTAATGATAGCTTGTTTAGCTTTATTACTAGGCAAGCTTTTGTTAAATTGAAGACTCTTTCTTTCATTCACTGGGGGAACAGTTTGATTGATATAGCCAATAAATCCAATTCCCAATTCGTCTTCAAAAGCTAAGTACAACCACCAAGGTTTAATGCTGAATGTAAGTCGCTATTGATTGTCGCCAAAGCTTGACATTACCATGTTTTTAAAAATCGTCCAACAAAGAACACTTAAGAAAATATCAAGAGCCCGTGCTAAAGTCGTCGCTTAGTAAACAAGTAACCGGGAGTCTTGGCGGCAATATGGTACCAAGGTTTTAAATTCTAGACTCCTGTTAAAAAAGCTTGGGATATGGTTAGGAAAAAAGGGGGAAACATTTGAAGAATACCACTTTTCATCTAGATAAATTGATGGTAGTAAAGACAGAAGCTCAGGGATATTGCCAATTTGTGGCAGTATGAAGTGAAGACAATTCTTCAAGTAATCATTATAGTCAGACATTTCAAAGATTTAAAAAAATTAAAAAGAATGCTGGAAAAAAACGAATTAGATTTTTTCATTCAATGAGCAGAGGAGTATATAGTTCATTTAGCATGTTCGAGCTTAATGACTCTCTTAGTCAATGTCATGATACTGCTACTGGAACCAGATGAAATCCATTATCAAATTCTTAAGCATCTTCCACAAGAATCTCTTCTTGTTATTGCGTGATATTTTCATAATATTGGGAGTCTGGGATGGTCCCAAATGTATGGCGTGAAGCTACAATTATTCCTGTTCCGAGCCAGGGAAAAGATGAGACACAAGGCAACAAATATTGTCCAATCTCCCTTACAGCTGTTTATGAAGACCATGAAAGGATGATTATGATCCGTCTTTTTGGTTCTTGAAAAGTAATGGACTGTATCTAAGTGTCAGTGGTTTCCGGCAGGCCGTAGACTATGGACCAATTGTCGTTGGAATCTTATTCGTGATGGTTTTGTTAGAGGAGATCATGTTGTGTCGGTTATTCTTTTGATCTAGAAGAAGGTCTATGTACTACTTGGAAATATGTCTTTTGAGGATTTGCATAATTAGACTAAGAGGGTTTAAAAATGCTTTGGTTATTAAGAATTTTTGACAGCCTCGTGTTTTTTTAGGTTCGTTTGGAACAGTCTTATCAGAAAAATTCATAATCAAGAGATGGGTGTTCCACAGGGTAGATTCTCTATGTTACTAATTTCGTTTTGAAAATTAATCGTATGGCCAAAGGGGTCAATGCAGGAATTGAGAGGGGTGGTCATTGGTTGTAGATGATTTCTCATTTCATTCTTTCATCAAATATTGGCTTCTATAGAAAGGACAAATGCAAAAATTGCATGAATAAGATTCAACAGTGGGCAGATGAAAATGGTGGTTTCCGTTTCTCAAAACTAAAACTGTTGTATGCATTTTTGCAACAAAAAGACGTTCCTTCACTTGGGACCAGAACAAAATTGATGTTCTCCCTATTCCTGTTCGTGTCACGACTGAAAATTCTTGGGCTTAAGATGACAGTAAATTGAACTTCAAAAGTATATGACTATTTGCGGAAGAGATGTTTCAAAAAAGGTCTGAATCATTTATTACAAGGTAGTTATAAGATGGACTGGGTGCAGATCGCTCAGTTGTGCTTTCGCCTTTATATCACTTTGTGAGATTCAAAAATTGGATTATGGTGCATGTTTTTGGTTTTCTGCTCGGTTAAAGTTCATAATTTGAAAAAAGCTTTAACCCATTTAGAATCAAGGTCTTAGACTATGCGGCGGGTTGCTTTTCGTAGCTCTCCTATGCAAAGCTTAATGTCGAAGCTAATGACACTCCATTACATCTAAGATGGGGAAAAATTAGCTCTTCAAGATGCTCTCAAAAACTTAAATAGTAATGCTGATATCCCTACACATGCAGGAGCACTTTCAGCCTCCATTTACCAACTTCTATACTAGTAAAAACCTAATGCTATTCATTCTTGTGGATCCGTAGAAAAGAGGGGTTTTAACAGGCTGTGTCCTAATGCTGATAAAATTGCTTCATTGATTTTTCCTATTAGTCCTCTTGGGAACAAATGTTGAGCTTGATATGAACATACTTTATGTCAATAAGAGGGTCTAATGATGATTTGTTTTTCAAAGCTAAATTTGATTGATCTTTAGCCCATAAATATCATCAACATCGAGCTATTTATACAGATGGGTCTAAGATTTTGGAAAGGGTGGCTGCGCTGTTTTAAGTCGGCGCGATCAACGTCAGATTAGGTTACCTGAAATGCTTATATTTTCACTGCTGAATGACAGGCACTTAAGTTGCTTTAGAATTAGGGAAATTTCCAATGAGAGTGATTTCATTATATTTTCATGATTCACTAGCTAGTCTTATGGCTTTGAAAGGCAGAGCATGCCGTCATCCCTATATTGCTGAACTGTTGAAAGTATTCTTCAATTTGTTCTCAATTGAATAAATCCGTTTTTTTAGCTGGATTCAGAGTCCATTGGTATTCAAGGCAATGAAAAGGTTGATGTAGGCGGAAAGAAGTCCTTAATTGAATATAACAACATTGAGTTCCCCTTTACAGATTTTAAAGGCTTCAGTTAATAGCTATCAGGGAAATAGGTGGCAAATGCCGTGGGATTCATTTTCCTAATAATTCAAAAGCATGCTTTTCAACCAAAATGTTGGAGCTGTGGTAGTCAGGTTTCATTGGACGAAGGGACGAGATTGTATTAGCGCGATGTAAAAATTGGTTCATACTTTATGATACAATAGCCATTGCTTAGAGGTGAGCCAGTCCATCGGTGTATTCCTTGTGATGATTGTGCTCTTTCTGGAACATGTATTACGTGAGTGCGTTGAGTATGCGCTTATTCGTAGAAAATATAGAAATATTTACAGTGCCCAGATTTGAAAAACATTTATTTTCAAGATAATTAGGCCCTCTCAGGTTATAAATTTCTGAGGAGGCCTGATTTTTTAAATATTTTAACTTTTAAAAAAGGTTGTGATTAGTATTTATTGTGATGTATGTTTTAACGTTTGATGTTTAACGTTATATAATGATAAAACGTACTGACACGATTATAACACAATTGTGTTGAGTTGTCGTAAAACTCTAATACTCACTCACTCACTTTTATCATTTTTACGAAATTAAGGGAAATGATATCTAAATACAAAATCTTCAAAAACATGCAAGTGCCAAAACCTTGCAAGTACTTAGTAGTTATAATCTTAATTATAAATTTGCAATTTGGGGGGGGGGGGGGACGTCTGTTGAATAACATAGATTTGGGTTTGTAGTACATAGGCAAGGATGTTGAACCTCGTCAAAGAAGTGTCTACATCATTTCCCACCAGGGCTTTTTTTAAATTCTTGTGTTAGTAAATATTCTCATCTTAAATTATAAACTGACACAAACAGAATATGTAATTAATTTATAATATCGATATTAGGAGGAACTGTATATTATATTTTCCAGTTCAAGCGGTGAATCGCGGCAATACACTCAACATCCATCATTATATAATAAACCAAAGTGAGGGCCAATCGCGGACGAACGAAGGTCGTACGTGGTTTGACCGGATCTTCAGAAAACGCCGATTGGTGTATTCCATAGTGGGACGGATGCTAATAACGGCTTTAGTATAGGGACAATTCAACATCCCGTTACTATGTCATGAACATAATCGCCGATTGGTTATTTTATGGTGTGACGGATATGATGGTGAATTTTCCATGTATACATCCATTTTTATCAAGTAAGAATTCATGAAATATCAGCCAAAATAATTTTCCAGTTGTTAGTTTCGTTTCTAATAGGAGTTGATGGTTTGAATCTTATGTGGGGATGTGTACGGGACCCTTATGGAGATTTCGCGATTTTCAAATGCGATTTCTCAGAAACAAAAATGTTGTATTTTGCTTAAAATCCGTCCACTATGTAATACACCCGGCGATTTATAACTGACCTCATGCAATCTTGATCTGATATGCGGGACCCCTGAACTAATCAACATATGGAGGTTCCCAAGGGGCAATTTATGGCCTATCTCTGTAGGCAATTGGACTTTTAGTTCTCGAATAAGAAACTTTTTCCGAAACTTTTAAACTGGAATACCACGCGACAGGCACACGGGCACACGGGAAGATAGAATTCAGGGACTGGTTAGGTGTCGTCTCCGGCAATTCCGGCAGGCTATACAAAATGGGTCAAGACGAGGGGGCCAAGGGACAATGGGGTCAAGAACAGAGAACAGAAGGACAGGTTGAAGGGGGTCAAGACAGGGGGGGGACATAATAAATGGGGTCAAGAAATGCGGACAGGTAATATGGGGTCAATGAGCCCAAAGACCTGGGAACAGGAACAAAAGGGTCAACAACTGCGGGACAGGTACAAAAGTAATGAACAATGGGGAACCGGAAACAATGGGTCAAGAACAGGGGAAGGAAAACGGGGACAATGGGGTCAAGAAGAGGGAGACAGGGACCAATTGGTCAAGAACAATGAAAGGACAGCGAATGGGGAGTCAGAACAAGGGAGCACGGACAATGGGGTACAAAAACTGGCGGGAAATGGGTCATGGAATATTGGCCGGGGGGACAGGGGACAATGGGGTCAAGACAGTGGGGGGGGCAGGGACAATGTGGTCATTGTGGTGAGAAATTGAGAGGAAGGAAAATGGTCAGAACTGGGGTGACAGGAAATGAGGTCATGAACATTGAGGGACAGGGGGAGAATGGGGTCATGAAAATGGTGAAAGGGGGACAATGGGGGTCATGAAGAATGAGGGACAAGGATAATGGGTCATAGGACAGGTTGGCAAGGACAAGGATCATGAACGGGCGGACAGGGACAAGAGGGGTCATGGACATTGGAGGAGCTGGAAATGGGGTCAATGGGTCAAGAACGTTAAGGAACAGGGACGAATAGGGTCAATGAGGGGTCATGGGACATGGGGACAGAATAATGGGGTCAAGAAACGAGGAGGCTGGGACATTTGGGGGTCAAGACACTGGGGACAGGAAAATGGGGTCATGAAAAATTTTGTTACAGGGGGACAATGGGTCAAGTGTTCAAGAACAATGAAAGGGACAGGGACAAGGGTTCAAGTGGAAAGAACATGAAAGGGACAGGGGACAATGGGGGTCGAGTCCAAGAAAAGGGGACATGCTAACTGAGGTTATGAAACCATAAGTGACATGACAATGGGGCCAATAGGGTCAAGAACTGAGAGGACAGGAGCCGTGGGGTGAAGAACGGAAGAGAGACCAATGGACATGGACAGGGGACAGGGACAATGGGGTCAAGAGGTCAAGAACAGGGGGCAGGATCCATTTCACCAACTTCTTGACCCATTAACCCATTATCCCTGTTCCCCTTTCTTTACCCCATCGTCCCTGTCCCTCTTTTTGACTGCATTGTCCCCGCGGTCCCCTTCTGACCCATTGTCTATGCCCCCCTTGTCTTATCCATTGTTCCTTCCCCTTCCTCTTGCTGCTATTGTCCCTGTCTCCCGTTCATGACCCCATTGTCCATGTCCCCCAGTTCTTGAACTTGTTCGACCCCATTGTCCCTGTTTTTCCCCCTTGCTAATGACCCCATATTCCAGGTGCCCGGTCATGGTTCCCTGTCTTGACCCCATTGTCCCGTCCCCGTTCATGACTCCATTATACCGGTCCTCAATGTTCATTAACCCCATTGTCCGTGCCACTTCATGTTCCTGACCACATTTGTCCATTATCTTGACCTTATTGTACCTTGTCCCATTGTCCCTGTAACCCCCTGTTCATGACCCATATCCCTGTCTCCATGTTCATTACCCCATTGTCCGGCCTCTATTGTTCATAACCATTGCCCTATACACGTTCGTTGTCTTTTGTCCCTGCCCACTGTACATTGACCCATTATCCCTGTCCGCATTGTTAATGAACATTTGTCCTGTCCCCGTTGTTCACCAGCACCCCAATGTCCCTGTCCACTGTTCTTGAAACCATTGTCCCAGCTCCCTCATTATTCTTGGGACCCTCGGTTGTCCATATGTAGTTATGTTTTGATTGTCCGTCCCTTCATTGTTCGTGGAACCCCTAACCCAATTGTACCGGTCTCCCATGTTTTGGACCCCATTGTCTCTGTCCCAGTTCTTGACACGATTGACCCCATTGTACTTTCTCCCCCGTTCATTAACCACATTGTCCCGTTACCCTGTTCTTGGGGACCCATTGGCCCGGTCACAAGTGTCCATGTCCCAGTTCTTGACCCGATTTCTTCTGTCCATCTGTTCTGACCCCAATATCCTTTTTCCTGTTCTTGACCCCCATTGCACATGGTCCCTTTCTTCTTGAACCAATTGCATTGTCCCCCGTCATGACCCCATTCATCTCTGTCCATTGTTGCATGACCCCATTGTCTCTGTCCACTGTTCTTGACCTCATTGTCCCTGTCCCATTGCGCTTGATCCCATTGTCATGTTCCCCCAACATGGAACACGTCCTGGTAAGTCATCCAATATCTCGTCAATTAAATCGCACTTTCCTAACTCGACAGTAAGTCGTCTTACTAATCCATTTTGCACGATTTAGTAATTCGTTTGAAGGATACTAATCCGTTGAACAATGTAATAAAGTCGTTAAACGGATTAATAATCGTTTGAACGATTTAAGTAATTCGTTTGAAAGATACTAATCCGTTGAACGATTTAGTTATTCGTTTAAACAATTGAGTAATTCGTTTGAACGATTACTTATCGTGTTGAACGAGTTAGCAATTAGTTTGAACACCAATTAGTAATCGGTCTGATCGATTATTTTAAAGCAATATTAGCACATTGTTTTGAAGAGCGCCCCCAATTTTTCAAAAATTTGGGATTTTTACACGGTTGATTGGTAAAAACTGGCTGGTAAACTCTACCTGTGAATGTTTAAGCTCGAAAATTTCTATGTGTCACAATTAGCGAAGGAATTTTGTACTAGGAATAATTAGTATCGGGGATCCCCGAGAATAATTCAACGGTGCTGGAAAACGGCTGTCCATGTGAATTTGAAATAGCCGGGGAAATAGCGCATGTCGTGTCTACGCTCATCTATTGTTTTGAATAGTGCAGGCAAGTCAAATTAGAGGGGATTTTCTAGATGGTGGCACTATTTCATCATGGACGGACATAACGTAGGCGTTTCCAGCTCCGCGGTTAAGTCCAATCTGGAATCCAAATTCTAATTACAAAATCGGCTTATGTTTGTGATAAATACGAATTTTTAGCCTTCTCGTTCGCAGGATAGTTTCCTAGACCAAATTTGCCAACGTAAACTGTGCAAAATATATCAAATTTGAAAAAAATGGGGGGGGGCGCTCTTCAAAAAATGTGCTAATATTTCTTTAATTCGTTTGAACCGGGATTTACTAATTCGTTTGAAAACGGTACTAATTCGTGTGAACGGATACGAAATCCGTTTGAAACAGTTTAGATCGGTGAACGAATTACTAAATGTTTCAAACGAATTGCTAAATGTCTTTTAATTGATTACCTGCACAAATTTTATAAGGCATAAAAATATAAATTATATTTGTTGTGTATGGAACACAAACCTATTACCTTCATTTACACTCCTGACATCCAAGTTTTGCTGACTTGACTCCACCCTACATTAGAAGTTGGATAACAGACAATTTTCATTGTGTTTATTTTGTCCAATAGTTTACTAGGAAAAACAGAACAAAATCAAAGCTGTTGCCCTTTAATTAATTGGCTTACTATATATGAAGATACACACATGTTCTGACATTTTTGCAAGGTTTCACAACCATTGTCGTCGGGGTCGGAATTCCTACATGGTGTCTTATTATCATAATTCAATATAAGTAATAGCAGATACGCCACAAAAATGCCATAAAAATCACACAAAATGGTAAAAAATACGTATTTTTATGGTGCCTGCTTAAAAAAACAAGTCCTACAGAGGAATTCCATGTCACACTTTAAGTGTGACACTCTGACCTTTGAGGTGAAACTCGGCCACAATAATAAAATTAGGGCAGCTGTGGCATTCATTGTTTTTTTTTTTTTTTTTTTTTTTTTTTGCAAATCAGAAAAAAATGATTACACACATGTAGGAAAAACAACTATTGTACGCTGGCTATCTATGTTCACAACAGCCATGAAAAAAATTACGGTGACTTGGCCATTAGTTCGGCTCTACCAATAGTTGCTTAACCACTCATTTGCGGGTGCCAACCCTAGTGAACTTTTCTCCGCCGGGGTGCGTAAAATTAATGCAAAACTTCGTAAAAGCTCCTTCTCGGTCGTTTTTTTAAAGAAAACATGTGAAGGTAGCACATTCACAGGTGGTGGTATGGCCGTCTCAAAGTCTGAGGTTGCGAGGGGGGCCTTGCCAACCTATTATGCACAGGGTGCCTCTAAAAAATCTTTGTTTTAGTAAATAAAAACATAGTCCAATTGCAAGCCACATTAGCAACTGAAAACCACATGGAATCCAATATTCCTACCTTGTTATGCAAATTGCCTTATTTCTGTGGAAAAATGTCACATTTTGCGGCTCGCGACTTTATATGGCGTCACTGTGAAGTCATACTAGTTATGTTGGTACTTTTTTTTGTATCAATGGAAAGTGGATGACCATTACCACTGGTATCATAATCATAAGTCTAGGGTACTTAACAAACGAATTCTTGAGTGGCATGGTAACCACCCTTCGTGCCCCATGGTAAACCGTGCTACAAACGATGGTTTGGTTAAGGACAAGTAGTCAGGTTCCCATGTTTTCAAAAATTCATATTTGTTGGCTTTTTATGGAGATTTGCTACTTTTTGCATTTTTCTAAATTTAGATGCAACGAAACAGAAATCAATGTTGGCATTTTTTTTAAAATCGCGGATCAGCAGCCATCTTGAATTTCAAATGGCCGTCTTTGGAACCTATTAATATGCTATATATTGGCTTTTAAAGCACATTAGAATGTATTCACCCATCTAAACCGATTTTGGAGAATGTCCAATCTCAAAGCAACAACATTAGATCATGTGGCGGTGGCGGCCATTTGAATTTCAAAAAATGGCCGCCCACGGAAGTTGTTTTTTCTCAACTGTCTTCAAGCTAGTAGAGAATGATTATTAAGGCCATCTATACACATGTTTCGGGTCTAGGGAATCCATTAGAGAAAACATATAACGGCACAACGAGGGACCACTTGGTTGTGGAAGCCATCTTGAATTTTCAAAATGGCCGTCCAAGGAGAGCATTTTTGCCCCACATTTCGTCTCTAATACTAGTAAATTCATGATTTTAGTGTATATACCCCAGGCTATACTCATGTTTCAGGGTCCAGGAATCCATAAACTTGTTACAAACAAGTATCATTTGGAAATGGCAGCAATCTGAATTTTGGCATGGCTGCAAGTACAACTATTTTGCCTATAAAAGGTATGCGAAAACACATAGCAGTGAACTATCTTCCAGACGTCCCCTGCCAAAATGATAAGGTTACAGGTTCAATTCCAAAATTATGTCTTTAACAAGCCCTGTTATTGACATTTTTGACAATAAAACTTCATTAAAAACAGGCTAGAAATTCAGATGGCGGCCAGTATGGCTACATTCAAAGATTGTTAAAAAGGTAGAAATTACAACAAAGTTATAAATTATCATCGCTATATTTTAGTTCTAACATCCATAAGTTTGATAAAAGGGTCGGTACAATTATAAGTCACTTATGTCGTCAAGTTGTCTATTAGAAGGCAAAATTATTGTCAAGCCACAATTGGACCCCCTTACAAAGATCTAAAACTATATCAAAATGTCATACATATATTATTTTAGCATATACCAGAAATTTAAGATTGAAAGTGTAGAAAGTACGAGATTTGTCTCAACCATTACAAAGTCATATAAGCATTTTTTATTTGGCTAAATATGCATTAATTTTAAGAGGGTCAATACTTTACTAATATATGGCACTTAAAGTTTTTAAAGATCCTGGAAGATGCCAATATTTGCCGCCGCATAGTGCATGTATTATGAAAAGGTTAAAAAGCGGAAAAAATCAGATCATGACTTTCTAAAAGTTTAGAGTAGTCAAAGACAAAATATCGTATATGTCATACTTTGCCATTTTATTTTAAATGTTCCATTTATATGTCCAAAATATTTACAGAATACTGTATGGCATGGATAATTGAAATATTTTGCAGATGGCCATATTGACATCACTTGAATTTAAACAATCTAACTTTAAAAAAAAATAAAAATGTCCATCCATAGCTTTTTTAATTTGTCAAGCAACTTATCTCATACATTTATTTACATGAATATTAATTTGTGGATGATATAACAAATACAAAATCTTACACGACAAAGTATAAGATTCAAAGATCTTGAGGTGACCATTTGCTGCCAACTTGGATTTTAAGATGTTTACTAGTTTCTGATGGTCAAAGATAAATATCTCATGGTCCATGCGATTGGTTACCACCTTGAAATGGAGCATGTTAACAAAACAAAAATACCATAGATGGCAGTTTAAGGGTCAAAGGCTATAGGCAATCCCATACTCTAAAAAAGTAGGCAAGAAGACACCAACTACTCCCCTCCTTCAAAAGAGCTCCATTGTTACCAGAGCATGTGAGCATGTTGTCTAAGCTTATGCCTCTTACCTACAAGGGTATTTTGGAGAATGCATCATGTCATATTGTCCGAATACCTCACTTTGTATATTACTAGACAGGGGATGCGTCGTTCGAGATAGGTATAGTTCAAATTACTACTAAATTTTCGATATCAAAAATTAGGAATTTTTTGAAAGTTACTAAATTTTCGATATCGGAAATTCGGTAGTATTTTGTATATACTACATATTCGATATCAACAAGTAGTAGGATTTGGTAACTCTCAAAGGTTGGTAGTTTTCTGTAAAAACACGACCGTTAACGTAGTGTTTGTTTAGGGGCTATCGATTAATATAGGCTTTAGGGCGCACCACCACTAAATAACGACTCCAGTGGAAATACACGTAAAAAATACCACATCGCGCCCGCTGATTTGCACCCCGAGTGGACAATATGTTGAATAGTATGAATTCATGGCCCCATAGATCACAACAAAAACTTTCGAATAAGTTTCGAGTTTTGAATCATAATTCTGTCAAATTTAAGAGGGAAAAAGGCATATGAACAGCGCCACACTATTTTGAGCCGACGTGTACGCCATCCCTTTCGACCAGGGCCGGAGGTCGAGGGGGCCTATCTACACCGAATCGAATTCCAAATTTGGGATAATTCTCAGCGATGGTCAAGCTATACTCTTTCATTTGTTATTATCATATAACACCCTCACTAGGAACCGGGTCCAAAAAATGACTTGCAACCTATCTCTAACATGTTTTGTCATTTACCGGAACTACATAACATTCCCCAAAGTGGAGTGATTAGTGTGGGCGCCGTTCGAACACACTTGATAAACATTGTTTTAATTTTGTTCTTGATTTTGACAAAAATATGACGTTTAAGAAAAACGTGTCATTTTTTGTTCCCACGACACATTGAAACGGGAGTTATGTGTCTCCAAGTAAATTGATATATATCTTTAAATATCCCATTTTTTGTGCATTTGGCGCTCTTTACTGCGTCTACCCAAAGAAATACAGCTGTTAAAAACACGTTTTGTGGAAAACTTTTCAAGTATGATTTGTGACATTTCAAACATCTTGAATATCTTCAAGAATGTAAATTAATACATGGAACACCATCACTTAAGTAATGGATATGCTTATTTAAACTGACAACCCCCACCCCCCGGCATCGGTTGTCACTATAGCGCGTGTTGTATGATGACAGGATTGCCGTGCAAAATAATAAGGGGTAGGGGTGGGAAAACTAATAATTTTCGCATCTTTGATGAGCTCTTTTTTCTACTTCATTTCTTTCTAACATTTCATATAAAGTCAAAGAAACCTACAATTGCTATTTTCTTCTTGAAATACCTCTAGGGATTTGGGGTGGAGGATAAATTACAATGTTTAAACTCGACGCACGGTTTTTTTGGTCAAAAATGAAGGAGGGACGCGGTTTGACATCTAGCTTACCTTAAAACAAGAAACAAAGCGACTTGGGACCTTGATAACTCGCTATTCAATCAGCCTTTTTTTAGTCAGAAACACATTACCACGCCATACATGAATTTTCAATGTACTTCTTGATTTCGCGAGCTGTCAACAATCCTTATCTCAATCAGGATGAGACAAATTGCAAGTCAATAGCGGGGGGGCGAAAAACACGGCATAGATCGACCATTTTCATGAGAACCATGTCTTCAAGCGATTTCACTTGTTAAATCGTTAAAAAGTGGATTTGTTCAAATGCGATTTGGTTCAATATAGATGATCTAATGTAAAATCTCAAACAATTAAATAAATTTAAAAAACTAAAAAATCTTAAAAAAAAAAAAAATTTCACACTTCCCGTATAAGTTTAGAAGGCGGCACACCACTAAAAATCGCTCCATTGAAATACACTAAAAAATACCACATCGCGCCCGTTGATTTGCACCCCCCGCGTGACCAATATTTTGAATATTATGAATTCATTTCCGTATAGATAACATAAAACTTTCGAATAAAGTTTCATTTTTGATATCAGTCAGTAGGATTAAGAAAAGGGCAGATGAACAGCGCCACCACTATTTTGAGCCGACTTGTACGCCTCATACCGATTTCTGACCAGGGCGGAAGTCGAGGGCCTAGGTTTCTACACCGAATTAGAATTTCCCAATTTGTATAATCTCAGCGATGGGCAAGCTTATACTCTTTCACTTATTATAATATAACCCCTCACTAGGGGAACGGTTCCCAAGGACTGCAAAATCTTCAAAACATGTTTTGTCATTTTACCGGAAATACCTACAATTCCCCCAAACGTGGAGTGAGTGATTTAGTGTTGTGCGCCCTTCGAACACACGTGATAACATGTTTTTAATTTGTTCTTGATTTTTGACAAATATTGACGTTAAAGAAAAAGGTCATTTTTTGCTTCCCCACGACACATGAACCGGGAGTTATGGGTCTCCAAGTAAATGATAGATTATTCTAAAAATATCCCATTTGTGCTTTTGGCGCTCTTAATGCGTTTACCCAAAGCCAAAATAAGCTGTTTAAAACACTCGTTTTTGTGGGAACTAGTATGATTTGTGAGATTCAACATTCTTTGAAGTATCTTCAAGAAATGTTAAATAATACATGGAACA